>JAJHNS010000058.1:0-125062 GCA_027564155.1 Gymnocypris eckloni scoliostomus
AAAACATGAAGCCTGCTTAGAGAGATCCAACTCATGATGAGAACTTAATGACTGTGCCAAATCTCTCTTAGCTGGAAAATTGAGGCTGTGACGCTATAGGGAAGGTGATATGACCAAAATCTGACAATCACGAAATGTTGTATTACAGGAACAATTTCTCATTCAGTTTAAATTATATTTTTGTCAGAAATTTAAATGAAGACATACATGTTTTATAAACAAATGTTGGATTCAATTCTGATTGGATGAGCAGTGTTTGAAGTTGATGTAAATTAACTATAAAATGCACACCGTACATTCTTTGCTAATAAGTAAATATTTGTTAAAATAAATAACTATAACTTGATGGGAAAATACTTAGTATCAGTATATTTCACATTGTTTTCGTTGAATTCAATTGCATACTATTTTGTCTTTAAATGTTTAAATGCTTAGTCAATTTAGGCATCACAACATTATAATGTAGGTTACAACATAAAAAAATTGATATTAGTTTTGATATTTGAAAAAAATAAATATATATTTTTTAAAAGATTAGCGTTAGATGACAGCAAAGGTAAAATAAATAAAAACTATTAAAAAATAAGTTATATAGGGAAAATGGCAGCACAGTTACATTAAATATCCAATACTGACTATACCAATAAATAAATAATATTAAAACAGAATTAATGCAAAGTCAGAGTTGGAAATTACAAATGTTGTATGTATGCAAATTGTATATCCAAGTTGCACATTTCTAGTAATGGTGTAGTCAATTCTCAAATTGTATTTTCATAAAGTTGCGCCAAATTTGTCACTACCGAAACAGTAAAATCTAATTTAAAGGTTTACTCCACCCCAAAATGAAAATTTTGACAATCATCTCCACGTTGTTCCAGACCCGTAAGCTTCGGTCGTCTTCGGAACACAATTTAAGATAGTTTAGATGAAAACAGGGAGGTTTGTGACTGTCAAGTAAGTACCACTGTCAAGGCCCAGAAAAGTATGAAAAGCATCGCCAGGATACTCCATCTACCATCAGTGGTTCAATATGAATTTAATGAAGGGATGAGAATATTTTGCTGCGCAAAGAAAACAAACAACGATTTTATTCAACCATTATCTCCTCTGTGTCAGCATAGAGCCATTTTTGAGAATATCTGCTGGGCACAAGCGCTCTTCTGTGTCGGATACCGGATACTCCGTTTTCATTCAAAACCAGAGGAGATAAATTGTTTAATAAAATTGTTGTTTGTTTTCTTTGCGCAAAAAAATGTATCATCCTTTATCTTAAATTGTGTTCAAGATGAACAAAGCTTTATGGGTCTGGAAACGACATGGGGTAAGTGATTAATGACAAAAGTTAAATTTTGGACTAGAGTACCCTTTAATAAGAAGGGTTATATTAACCTATTAAGATTTTGCTTACATCTTCTTGTAAATATACTTTTTATATTCTATTAAAAGTTGTCAGAGGTAAATCAATAACAGTTACAATTTTGCCAATATCTCAAGTGTGATTTATGAGAGGTGTTGTATTCTGAAAACAATTTCTCTTTGTAAAAGGCAAAAGTTGTTTATACTGATTTCAAACTTAAGGATTCATTAGTTTGAACATACATTGAGCAATCATAACATCAAAAACAGAAAAAGAATGCAGAAGGGAAACCTGTCTGCTTTGGTGAAGTACAGCAGTGTGCAGGAAGTCATGGTTACTCATCTCTTCCTGTTGGAAGAGACGTTGAGAAGGTCCCAGGGCTGACCTGCTTCCTTCCTCACCACTAACAAAGACACTGTTTTCCACATCAATGGAGGAAAACAACAGCAGAGAACTGAATTTTCACAGCTAAGCATTGTTTCTAAAGGTTAAACAATAGAAAGAGCGACTCTACTGCCCAAAAATGTGTTTTTAACCCAGGCTGCGACTCAGTAGCCAATGTTAGGTCAGGTCGGTGGCCACTTGCTAATGTCATGTGTGGGCTGGTTGGCCAGCATGCAAGCCAATGACACATGCACAGCTATGAAGCCGGGCTAAATATAACTGCAATTGTAGTGGTCTGACAGATTGACTTTGGTTGGACACAGCAAAGAGATTTAGCAGCAATAGTTTAAAATAAAATACGTACAAGTTGGTTTTCACAAAAAGTGCAGCTTGAAGGTCATATAGCAACAATCAAAGCAAAAATCTTTGCTAATTTAATCAGATTTAGAGGCACATGTGACACTGACAGATGGAGCAGTAAATTTGACTGAGGTTTTCCTGTTGACAAACACCGTTCAAAATGTAGAACACCAAGAGATAAAGCTCCATATGAAGCAATAGATTTTTATCATTTAGGTTAGTGATGAATAGGGGAGTTCATTGGCCCTCTTGAAAAGCGTTTGTGGTTTATTATTTTAAACAAATTCATACTTTGAACTTTAAACATCTAAGTGACACAGAGGGAAATTTACAACATTCAGACACCGTTCCAGTGAACTGTGTGAAAAGCAACGGATGGTAATTCTAGAGAACAATGGAGCAACTCTTTCATTAAACACAGACCAAATCATGGACAAATGGAGCGTTGGCGTTTAAAATTTAGAACGCCGAGATTTCCCTTTAAAGAAACAGTACAACGAAAATTATAAACGTGTAGGTTTTAAATCCAAAACTTAGTTATTTCTTAGGTGGAACACAAAAGGAAATATTTTGTGACAGCCTAGGTCACATATTTTCTTCATATATTTGTCTTCCACCGAAGACAGTCAGTCAAACAGGTTTGAAACAATTTAATTTCCATTCCTTTAAAAGCGAATTAAACATTTACAACGTTTACAGAGATCATAAACAATTATAATAAAACAGAGTCACTCTTGTTTTCGAATACTGAATGTGACGTTTCGAATTAACGTTAGTTTGCCTTTAAAAACTCTTCAAATTACAATAAAAGATAAGATACAGGACTCACCTTAAAATACCCCCTTCATAGTGCGTATTCGGGGGTCCGAAAATCGCGACTTCAGTTGTACAAGTCCGACTCGTCGACTAAAGTTATTTTGAAGCCTTCAACCGGCTCGTCCTGGAGACTTTTTAGCTCCAACATTAAAGCTTTTTGGGAACTCGCAACATGATGTCGTCCATGCTGAGCCATATTCCGAAAACAAACGACCTGGCATCCAAAATAACCTCGTAAACAACTTAAGTTCGCCCGTTTCACAGACGCCGCACACGCACAAGCGAACAACCCCGAGATGAGATAAATCACTCGATGACAAATTACGCTTAGCGAGTAACAGCCCCGGCCGATTTGCTGTTCACGTCGGGCATTTGAAGTGCCACGTTAAGCACCTGCCGTCGATATTAAACGTGTTCGATTAAGCAAGCGCTAGTAAATAAACATGCGAGCAGGGCAGCTTGTTTGAGAGTCTCGCTCCCTCCCCCAGCGTCACTCTATAGGACACTGTGCCTGCAGCTGAAGATCACGGCCCGCCTAATACACCTCCTGCAACCAATGGAGCTTGAGCAGCTTAACCCAAAGAGCAAAACACAGCACACGGAAATATTTCAACCGCGCTAATACAAATATAGGTTGTATTCCTACATTACATTTTTATTCCAACACTGTATGGGGTAAGTTTGTATCTATCTATCTCTCTCTCCCTCTCCCTCTATCCATCTATCTATCTATCTATCTCTCTATCTATCCTCACCCTACAAGAACAAGATATAGGCCTATCATTGATCAATTAAATATCTCTTTAAAATTTCTCCTAATGAATGCGGTTTTAATATTACGGTAACCAGCCACATATACAAACCAGGAAATTAATTTGCTTTACGCATTAAGCATGTTTAAAATGATTTATAAATAACAAATATGAAAGAAGGGTCAAGGTACACACATCCATGAATGTCTTGGCCAGGTGCAAGATCAAAGGGTATCATCAAAAACAGAAAAAGATCTGCCCACTGTTAATCTCCCTTTTTAATAAAGTGAGATAAACAGTGTGCAGATCTTCAATTTTTAAATAACAAATATGCAAATAAGTATTTTTAACTTTGTTCACTGCTTGTTCACACATCATTACAAACAGGAAACAGTCGATCAAACAGAGGCAAACATTTGGTATACATAATAGTCATGGCCAAAAACATCTGCACCCTTGGTAAATATGATCAAAGAATGCTCTGAAAATTAATCTTACATTGTTAATACTTTTGATATTTTCTTTTTTCATCATAAAAGTCTGACCTTTCCTTGGATAATACGAATTTAAAATGGGGGGAAATATTAATATAAAATATTTTTTTCTCAAATACACATTGGACACAATTATTGGCACCTCTAGAAATTCTTATGAGTAAAATATATAAGAAATGTATTCCCATTCATATTCACAATTTTTGAGCACTACAGGGTGATTATGAACAGAAAAGTATTGAATAAAAGGCTGTCGTTAATTGTGGCCAATTTTTTTGCCATGAAAGTAGATGTATGAATTCATTGGAGCACACATATAACTATAGCATCCTTCTCAAACTCTTTGCGTGGACCTCTCAAAAATGTTGCTTGCACATTATTTGTCATTCTTGTAGTTCATTTATTCATCTTAAAACATATTACATCATACAGTCGGAAAATACATAAGTAGTTGGACAGTACATTCAAACAAATGAGCAATGGGAGTATATTTAATGATAAGCCAAATCCAGCAATATCTGCACTACAACTTGCTAGAGGAAAACCTTATTAGATTAGCTGGGCCAGTTCACTTGAATCACATTTAACGACTAAAGTATTCATGTCTATATGGACCCCTAAATCCCCAAAGCCCCTCTACTGATATTTATATTTATAATAATTTAATGCAAATGCAACTTTAAAACATTCCAAGACATTTTCTGACGTTTATGTACTCATAACAAATAAAAATACATTATACCATCAAAAGGTGTAATATGGTGAAGCCAACTTTTACGTAAAAATAACTAGAAAATAATTGCGACAATCAAGGAATGATAGGGAGTTTTCTATTCAAGTGTTCATGTATTAGTCAAAATAAACAGAAAGTAGGCAAACGTTTACATTCCTACCCATGCAAGTTATACATTTCAATGTGACTTGTAGCACAAAATTGAGACTTGTTAATAATTACAGTCGCTTCTTCCACATCAGATGATTGTGTCCTCACAGGACCTGCAAAACACTAGAGATGTTGTTTTCCAGAAACGTTCTTTAAACCTGCTATTCAAGTCACTTCTTGTTGATGAACTCACTAGTACGATGGAAAACACTTGCAAGGTACCCTCAGGACAACGTCCAGGTTTCATGAGCAGATCCCCACTATTTTAGTTGCGCCTTACAACTGAGCGCTACAGCGTGCTGGATCAGACAGTTAAACACAGGAATTACTTACAGCATGTGTCTGAATTAGTCAGTACAAGTTCATTAGTGTGGAAAAAAGGCATTTAACAGCACAAAAAAAAATGTTTTCATTGTAATCTGCAAATGTACAAGCCGGCAGTTCTATGAGCTGAAGAACACATGAAGCAAGAGTTTTGATAGTGTCAAAGCCACGGCGGCGTTTGACAGACGTGATACAGACCAAGGAAGTCAACATTTAACTTTTTAGGCTTCCTTTAACAGCATTATATTCTCAAGACCAGTATTAGAAACATACAAGGGGTCACTTTAATATAATACTGTCTAGAAACATGAGATACTGTCAGTGTGTTAAATGGCATGTTTAAGGAATATTTGGGGTTAAGAAATGTTATGATAAATGCTATCAGAAAATAATTTTGAATAGTACTTTAGTTTGTAAAAGTATATATATATATATATATATATATATATATATGAAAACCAAATTAATGAATTGCATCAAATCGATTAATCGCATCCAAAATAAGTGTTTACACACACACACACACACACACACACACACACACACACACACACACACACATATATATATATATATATATATATATATATATATATATATATATTAAATCAGATAAATATGAATATATAAATATATACATGTGTGCATTTATATAAACACAGTTAACACATTATGTAAACACTTATTTTGGATGTGATTAATTGCGATTAATCGATTTGATGTGATTAACCTATTAGTTTTTTTCCCCCAACAAACTACGGTACAAATCGAAATTATTCTGAGGTAAACAGGCGACCTGGAGATTTATGGAACATAAAAGTATGACTATATCGGATTTGCGAGATGTAAAATAATCAGATTTTGTTAATTTCAGTTCACTTTCACCAACCGTCATTATCCTGAGCAAGGTTTGTTAGTGTGCAGTTTAGTTAACTATATGCAACTGTAGTATTATCGCCCAACATTAGGACACAAATAGTTGGCCTATCCCATGATATCGCTAATATCACGTAAGATCGCAAGCATAAACGTCTAGAAATGCAACCCTGTGAACCTGCATGTCCTATATGTGTGCAACTGCACTTATGAGTGAAATTAGTGCTCAGAGGCAGTTAAGAGTTTGAGGATGGGTTGAAGGAAGGATGTTTCTAGTCCGAAACCAGTCCTGCAAGGGCTAGCCTTCAAAAGAGCAACACATACACGACAAAACTGGTAAGGAACAGACACGCTGATGTTTAATACAGAGAAAGGCTGATGGAGTTCAGGACAGAAAAAATGCAACAAACACAACGCAAAACAAAAATAGCACACAACTCAAGCATCGACAACAACAAAAATCCAGTTCTCAAGATTAAAGTCATGGAGCGTTAAGACAATGGAAAGACCGTCAGAGAGACGAAGAAGCTGAGGAAGAGGATGAAGAAACCAATGCACCTCGGATGTCGAGGAGGGAAACAAAGGCAGGAGTGGGGCTTGCAATTTGTGGTCTTAAAGAAGAACAGCAGAACAACTGATCCAATAAATACAAAGGAAGAGGAGGGACACGAGTCTCAGAGTGTGATATATGATTCTGAGCTGTGGTTTGGCCAGACAGGCTACGCTGGGATGAGGGTTCAGGGGTTTCAGAGAGAAGGGTCTCTCAGACACAATCAGCATTTGAAAAGGTCAACAGTCTCATCCAGCACATTCCCCAGCAGCGATGGCTCATCGCACTTGGCGTCGATGGAGACCGTCTGATCGGACTGAATGAAAGAGAAACGAGGGTTTAATGAATCATCTTCGAATCAGAATCATTATGATTCAGTTCATATTCGGATACTCACGGTTTTGACCAGCAAACAGGCGTGGTGACCCTGGATCGACCTGCTGTACATGGAGGCGCAGGAGTCAATCCTCTCCACAACTGCAAACACAGAAAACAAGAGAAGAACAGATTTAAGGGTGTTCGTATTTTGAAAGGTATCACAGGCGTCTTTATGAAGTCAGCGCACCGGAGAAGTGATGGTGGAAGCAGATCCTGGCCAGCAGGTGGTGGAAGGGCATGTTGATCCCCTCTAGCCGTAGAGAGCTGCCCTTCAGGTCCCCCGACTCCAGCAGCTTTGCGTACGCGTCACTGAAAACACAAGTTATGAACGTTTAGCTACATCAAATCACTCAGTACTGCCTTATTACTTTGATTTAGTTTAAAAAAATTAACAACAGCACTACTATAAATAAAACATATTTCATCATCCACATTTAAATAAAAATAAATAAATAAATATTAAAAAATTTATACAATTTTTAGGACATTTGGGGTGGAGAAAAAAAACAGAAACTACTAAAATTTAGATTTTGTACAAAAAAAAGCTCCAGGTTTGCCCAAAGATATCGAAATTACTATAATAATAATAAAAAGTATTATTATATTAGAATAATTATAGAATGAATTATTAATATTACTACTACTAAATCAAAATGTACTATTACTACAAATGCTATTACATATTATTAGCATTTTAGAAATTATATAATAGCAATAATCATTTTATTTTACAGTAGTAAATTAATACACATATAATTATGGCTGTCTTTACTAACTCAATAAATGCTCTATTTTATTTTGGGGAAATTTGTGGAGAGGGAAAAAAACCCAGAAGGGTCTACATTTATTTTATTTGCAATTTGAGATTTTAAATGCATTAAAACAGAAACAAAAGACAAAGAAACTCCAGGTTTACTGTGCTTGCTGGGGGCCAACACTTTGAGATTATATATCAATGCTACTATAATAATAATGTTTGTTACAATTACTACTACTAAAACTAGAAAACAAAATAAATATTACTGTTTTATGACCACAATTGCTATTAAATATTATTAGAATTTAAAATATATAATATCAACAATAACACATATTTTATAGTACAACTGAAAAATGACAATACAAATATTTATGGCTGTCTTCATTTCTTTTATAGTCTCCCTATAGTGTAAATCACGTGTTTTTTATTTGTATATGTGGTGTTTCTAATATGATTTTAGACAAACCATGTGTCAATCCATTAATAATCAACACCATTGCTGAGTATTTCTCCTTAAAACTGTTGTTTCCTGTCCCAGAAACGCAGTTTGAAACAGCCCTTTTTTTGCTACGTCAAATAATTCAACAACCAATCACGTCAAGTGATAGATTCCAATCATTAGCATATCATACCAATAAGATCAACCAGCATGTTTTAGTACTATAGTAGTATAGTACTTTAGTAGTATATCTAATTTGATATTTGTACAACTATTTAGTCAGTGTTATCGTGTTAATATAGCAGTGATGTATTAGGGTTCCATATCCATATGTACAAATGCGGCACACACACTTTTTGGTAACTTCATGCCTTTACTGATGGCACAACTAGGACATTGCATGCACATAGTTTCTTTTCACTGTTTGATATGAAATGATACAGGCTACAGCGGCACCTTTGTTCGGTATTTGAAGGCGTGCGCTCTGAGCACAGTATCTTTTCGCGCTTGTTTGATTGGCGTCTGGCGCGGGAGGCGGCGTTAGAGTGCGTCTGAAGCGTCTCAATTTGATGTGGTCATAAAGATGCTCTGCATCTAAATAAGCAATCCTTTTCAAGAAAAAGAGACTGAGGTAGCAGTTGTGAATGGGTTGGCAGACCCTAGCCCCGCCCCTCACGTTAATTCGTAAAATATTTTAACGCGTTAATTTGAACAAATTAATTTCCGGCGTTAACGTGCAAATTTTGACACCACTAATACACACACACACACACACACACACACACACACACATATATATATATATATATATATATATATAGAGAGAGAGAGAGAGAGAGAGAGAGAGAGAGAGAGAGAGAGAGAGTGAGAGAGAGCTCTTTATACATATATACAGCGCTCCATGTAAGAGTGGTTTGATAATGTGGTAATGTGTTGCTCACCTGTAACAGGGAGTGGTGATCAGGTATGACGTGCATGTAAAGTGAAGTTTGAAGTCCAGTTTCTCATGAGTGGAGGATTAGTCCGACTGCACCAGAACATAATCAATACACACATCAACACTGGAAACATACAGAAAAACATGTGCTTTCATGAGCGTGTATGGGAGTTTCTCACCTTAACTATAAAGGTGAGGGTTCCCTTTAGTTTCTGAGGCATGACGATACTCTGCACTGAGAACACGAAGCGGGCCTCGTTCGAAACCCCTAGAAAAAGAAAAATGAAGACATGAGTGAAATCTGCCTAAGTCCAGTCAATGGTACTCTCAGGAGCGGGGCTGTCCTGACCTGGTGGCAGTTGGAAGGGGACAGTGAGTCCGTCGTGAGGTCCGGCTCCCTCCGGCCGCTGCAGTTTGGAGTTGAGGGAATCCAGCACATTGAACTCCATTGACTTCAGGAAGCTGTCGCTCTTGTTCTCGAAAATGACCGACACCACAACTTTGCTCTCATCCTGATGGTTGCCCTGGATGTCATACACCTAGAGAAAAGAAAATATGTTTTTAATGGAGTTGGAAAGTGTTAGGAGGCCAAAACATGCAGATCAACACATGCAAAACTTGGATCTCAGCGGTTAAAGAAGGCCAGAAGAAATGGGAATATTACTTGCCCAGGTCAAAGGGAGGATAATGCCTTTGATATCATTATCATCATCAAAAATAAGGAAAAGATCACATCAGCCAAACAGGTGTATTTAATAACTAATATTGAGAGTCAAAGCTCGAAGATGATTGGACAGTCTTGGAGCACTCAGAAGACTTTAGTCACAGCAGACACCAGATTTAATTTGACTTTAGTGTATTTATGTTTATGGTGTTACAAGTTGTGTGTACATGTTTCAATTTTTCACTAAAGTAAAAATATATATAATAAAATATCTGTATGTATGTACGTGTGTGTGTGTGTGTGTGTGTGTGTGTGTGTGTGTGTATATATATATATATATATGGCGGACAGATTGTTAACGGCTGGTCTATGTGGTAATACAATCGGGCAGGACATCCAAACGCTCACCTATCATTCATCAACCTCAAATATGGCTTTTCATCTGAAAGATGTATGTAGTAACAACTTTACATGGCCGCTCAATATGATGTTAACCTAGAGAAATGTGCGCTATTGAAGTGTTTGTGTGGAAGCGCGTTTGCTGCAGGACAGGCTCCGGTGCGCTCACTTGCTCTTAAAATCTCCGTCATTTTTGGTCATACAGATAAAAGTAGCCTAATACATCTTTCGAATCTGTAAAGACTCTACGTTTATTTGTGTGCACTCAGAATAACAACGAAACGTTGCGCTTTTAAGCAAACAGGATGCGCTTTAGGTCTCATGTGAACTTGAGCGAGAAACTTGAAACTTCGAATATATCTAAAAATACAGTACATAAAAAATATATCTATAGAGAGTGAAATGTCAAAAAAATAAAAATAGAAGGCGTGTGTGTTAGCATGGATGATTTACATGAAATTTAATCTGTGCAACACTGTGCATAATAAGATGGCTTTCAGTTCAATATAATAACAAAAAGCGACATTTTGGGTTTTATTCAACTAATAAGGTGGGCACGCTGTGATCTGTACTATATTTTTACTGTAATTGACAGTTATAAAAAATTCAATAAAAAAACAACACGGGAGTGGGAGGAATGGGAGTCATTCTTCCGGGAGTGGAGCAGGATTTTCCTCCAGTTTTTTCGTGGGATTGGGACGGGAAGAGATTAAAGTTTGTGATGTATTTTGGAAACAGGAGATGAGCCCCTGGTCTAATCGCGCCACCTGGCTTGAGAAACCCGTTCTCAAAGACTTACTTTTAGTCATTATTTGGGTAGCACACATATTCTGAATGCCTTGGCAGAATTCAAATGAGCCATTTTAATCTAGATTAATTCCAAGATTAATCTAGATTAAAAAATGAATCTATGCCCACCACTAATAAATATATATATATATATATATATATATATATATATATATATATATATATATATATATATACACACACATACATACCAGACACATACACACATACACACACACACACACACACACACACAGTATTTCACAAAAGTGAGTACACCCCTCACGTTTCGGCAACTATTTTAGTATATATTCTCTAGGGACAATACTATAGAAATGAAACTTGGATATATTTTAGAGTAGTCAATGTACAAGTTGTATAGCAGCACACCATGCTGTGTTGTCACGGGAAAATCCCAACGAAATTAGATCGCTCCCTTTGCCATGTGCATTTCAAGCGATGAAATAATGGCATGCGGAGGGGCACGCATAGGAATGATCATTTTCATTTGGAATTTGCCCCGTGAACAGTATGGTACACATTAGGGCAGTCAAAAAAAAAATTGAATTTCGAATATTCGTCAAATTCGCTGCATTCAAATTTTAGGTGTCCGTCAGGCAGCTTGGCACACAAAATGCGATGACGAGGTGTCTTTGCCTTTTAATGCTTTTTTTTAGCTTGTCCAGTTAAACCCACTCGATGCGGTGCTCACATTCAAAATAATGCAGGAAAAGAGAACATCAATGTGGAGATGATGTTGTTTACCTCAAAACTGAAACCAAGCCGCTCACACAGAACGCATATTTATTGCAAGTTTAACTTTTAAAAAACATGTGATTACTTGATAAAGAAATGAGCTTGCTAGCGAACGTACATATTAACTGCGTAAACAGATCATATGATTAAATTTTACGAAATTACGTGTATCAGCAATGATAAATCTTTGAGTTTAAAGCGGCTCTGACAGAAAGGCTGCGTGTGCCGCTGACAGAGACATGCTGTTTGAGCTATGTGCTCTTATCCTAAATGCATTACTTACATTTCACAGGTATATTCTCCATCTGTAAATGTTAGAAAGCCATATAAATATTTCCATTTTGCTGTCAGACGTGCATGAGCTTTTGCGAATATCCGCTAAACTTCACAGACTTAATAAGTGTGAAAAAAGCACAGAAATAA
The DNA here is from genome assembly GCA_027564155.1 of Gymnocypris eckloni scoliostomus. Taxonomy (NCBI): domain Eukaryota; kingdom Metazoa; phylum Chordata; class Actinopteri; order Cypriniformes; family Cyprinidae; genus Gymnocypris; species Gymnocypris eckloni. Next base: position 12,345 of record JAJHNS010000058.1, read on the forward strand.
AAAAAGCATGCCCTAACACCTCAAGGCAAAGATCTATACGACAGTCGCCAGTCCAGTCGCCCTATATGGAGTGGAGTGTTGGCCTGCGACCAACATGCACGAACAGGCCCTTCGTGTAATGGAGATGCGGATGCTAGGGCTGACCCGATGGGACCAAGTAAAGAATGAGGACGTCAGAAAGACCATGGGAGTAGCACCAATTATGGAGAGGTATGGTCATGTAATCAGGAGTGAGGAAGAGTCAATAGCGAAGAGGGCCCTGCGTCTCTCAACCCTGAAGGAAAGCGACCCCAAGGAAGACCAAAGAAGCAAAGGATGGATCGGATAAAGGAAGACATGATGACAATGGAGAAAGAAAAGGAGAGCAATCTGCCCGAAAAGCAGACCCCCGCATTCGCTAGGAGAGAGAGTTTGTAGTTGGGCATTTTAAACCTACAATTAAGTGTATTTGTATGATATCACTGACTGTAAAGTGACTGTAATGGGGTAATTAAAATAGCCTTTTTACTCAATTAGCCTAGTCTGTGCTTTTTTATTTAAATTTAACTTTGCTTTAAAAGCATAATTTTAGTTTTTAGATCGCAATGTTACAATGTAATGGGATTTCAACCCTTTTGCACATTATATGCCTACATGGTTACATTCACTTTATTTAGTTGTTTAATCCAAATACAAAATACCGAGATATGTACCGTGATACCGCAAATCAGCCAAAAATACAGAGATATTAATTTTGCCCATATTGCCCAGCCCTACTTTGAAGAATCGCATTTGGTAATATTTTGCTCGATGCCTCTTGTGGCCTCAGTGAAGCCAAAAGCTTTTTCCTAACTGAATTAATGCCTTTTAAATTCGAATTTGTATAATATTTTAGCAAAAAAATTGAATTTAGTTTTTAGCCAATTTGACAGCCCTAATACACATTTTATCAAAGCATAAATGTAATATTTTAATTTTGATAATTAGACAGTACTATATACATTTCCTAGCTATTGTATATTGTTTATACAATAAACATTTTTATAAATGTTATATATTTTTTATGAATTTTACTTAAATATTTTGAATATTCTTATCTACATACAAAAACAACAACAAAGATACATAATACTACATTATTAAAATCCATATATAATTTGTTATAAAGTATATTTGTTTTAAATATACTGATATTTATTACACACATAATTTTTTAGAATATCTATTGTATAATTGTTATACATTAAAACATTATAAAATGCCTATTTATGTATTTTATAAATGTATTGTGTCTATTACACATATGCATTATAGTATATATATATATATATATAAACGTAATTTATATACATGTAATTTGTTATACATTGTATACTTTTTATACATTTTACTTATATATTTATAATACATTTCTATTTAGAAACAACAAAACAGAAGAAACAAAATACTATATTATTTAAAAAGGCACAAACACAACGGTGCAACATGACCTCTTGACCTTATTTTTGTTCATATTTGGTGTCTATTGTGACTAAAGTCTGAATCACAGCAAATTAGAAGCAACATTTCTGTTCTCAAGGTTACCTGATCAGCACCTTCTTTCATCTTCAAACATACAGAGACACATGAACAATACATCATTCATAAACCACAGACCAGAATCAATTAAAGCAATGAGTCGCTTTAGCAAAAACAGCAGCTGTGTGTAAGGATCATGAGATCTCAATTACAGGCTGAGCTGTAGTGGACAAACATCAGACCACATCACGGCACACACTCACCATCTTGATGTAGGAGTTCTCGGCCAGCAGACAGTAGTTGGACATGGGCTGAAACAAGACGGAGTCTGGGTAAGTACAGGATAAATGTGCTTTTACTTCCTGTGATTGGCTGACTAGATAGATACTGACCGGCAGAGGCTCCTCCTCCTCCACGGTACCGTTCTGCACTGAATCCTCGCCTCCGGCGTCACCATGATGGTGATGATGGTGGTGTCGCTTCTTTTTCTTCTCCTTCTCCTCCTTTTCTTTCTTCTGCTTCTTCTTCTTGTGTTTAGAGGATTTCTAAACAGGAAACCAATCAACAGTTGGTTTAATCTAGCTTCAGTAGAGCACAACTAATTTTGTTTTATTCTTCTGCTGATTTTTCAATAGTCTTGATCTAAAGCAAAAACCGGTTCCCAGATGAATCAAAACACCATTACCATTCCTTGCCTAAACATACATAAAATCAGGAACATGTCATGTGACCTACTCCTCCTATAAAGCACTGCAAATTACTAAATTGAATCCACAATACCAGTCAAATATAGAACTCACAGACAATAAGCCAGAGTTTTTGTTCAATTAAAAATAATGGTATATTACATGTACTTAATTTCTAATATGCATAAATATATCGTTTATAATTATACTTATAATATTTATATTATATTAATGTATTTAGTTAAATATAAACAAAACAATCTGTAAAGTTGTTTAAATATGTATAATTTATGTATATAATGTTTACTGTAATTAAACATTTTTAAATGTATATTGAAAACACATTTAATGTTTAAAATGCATATATTGTTAGTTAATGTTTAATTAAAATGTGTGTGTGTATATATACACACACACAATATAACATATATATATATATATATATATATATATATATATATATATATATATATATATATATATATATATACACACATACATACAACTTTTTATTATAATATTTTTTATATTTAATGTAAATAATTTCATTTTTGGGGGGTTAAAGATGTATAATTTGTTATTTATCCTTAAACGATTAAACATTTTAATTGTTTATTTTATATGTTTTTTAAACTGCATATATTTACAGTTGATTAAAGTTGGATTCAAATGTATGTTACACAGACATGTACAGGTTTTTAAAAATGTTAATATTTTAATGCAAATAATAATTTTTTTTGTTTAAAGATGTACAAATTATTGTTATTTATTCAATGTTTAATTAAAATAATGTGTTCTTTAAGTTTTCTTAAAATGCAAATATTTTAATTAAATGTATATAATGTTTATAACACACACACAATCACACTGTTTATTACACATTTTTACAAACATGTTCAGTTTAATATTTACTTATTTAATGTTTAATTTAAATCAGTTTTAAGTTTATTTTAAAATGATTGTTTTTAATAAAATATTGTTATTTAATGATCATTGTGTGTTTATTTTAAAATGTCTTAAGATGCACAGCACTGCTATTAGAACAAACAGAAAACCAGGTTGTGTTTTAGTTTTGTTTAAACAAAACAAAAGAACACAACAAGGCGAAACAAAAGTTGTGTTGTGTACACAGCAGTCGCTAAGCCCCACCGTGTCCTCTGGCTCTGTGTCTTTAGGCTCTTCAGGTTCAGACTCTGGGCCGGCCGCAGAGCTCGTGTCCACAGCAGCAGCAGACGAGGGCGTGGTCACCTCCTGCAAACAAACACACACACATTAAAACACACACTTCCTGCTTTCAAAACCATCCAGAGACCGATCAGAGAATGATCAGCTACACTATGAAGCATGCAGAATAAACAATATCATGATTAAGAAGAAGAAAACTGATTTAATGTTGTTGAATGGTCACATTGGGAGAAAATGGTGAAGGAGTGCTGAACCTGCAGTGAGAAAGTGATATTTTGGCTTTTTCGCTTGTGAAGTATTTGTTCGCATTAAGAGGAACTAAACTATGATATCTGGGCAGATAAAAAAAAAGTACATCAAGTCCTTTCTGTCTCAGGTGACCTACATTCGGTTCATGAGTTAAATACTGAGCTGTTTGACTGGAACCACAAGAACTGTCAAGATTCCTGGCTATTTATGATAATAAAAACAACGATCATACAGGAGAAGCGTCCCACATCAGTGATTAAGACACACTTAACACCTTGCATCCAGAACTAAAACAAGCAAGCTAATACACACAAATGTGCCAGACCTGTGAAAACAGCGGAAAATAAGACTGGTGAGACAAAGAGATTGGCACGTCAAGAACAGCGAGAGCCCGGAGGGAAAACACGAAACAAACGCTTATTAACAACAGGACACACCAGAGGGGGAGGAGAGGGAGAGAGTGTGAGGGACTGGACCTGGGCGGCGGGGGGAACAGGAGCGCTAGAGAGCCAAAAATCCAGATCCGAGGCCTAGAAGAGAAAAGGCAGGGTGGGGAAAATGAGTCCAATCCCGTCTGACTCGAACAGAACCCCAAACAAATGCTCTGACAACCTCAGAAAAAACAAATCAGCACATATTCCGTCACCATGTCTGTTACAGCCACTTCAATAGCTGTTCACTTTACATAACGCAGTTTTATTTGTATTATGTTATATTCAGTTGAATTTTCATAGTCGAATATCATTAAAATTGCAAGACGTACATGGAAGAAAGCCAATAAAACATTTTTGTTTAAAGCGCCAATCGCTAACCGGTAAAGTCAGCGTGTCACTGCAGCTGCCGTTAGAAGTCCCGGTTGCTATAGAAACAGTCAGCGCTCTGAGAGGCATGCTCAGGACTGATCTAGCCTGAAAAATACGCTTTTTATAACACTATTTGAACAAACGAAACATTTATGACACAGTTGTCCGATTTCATTCGTGATTTCAAATATGAAATTTAATCGTAAGCTTAGTGAACCGTTTTGGAGAATTTGATGTTTCCCCATACAAAGTGATAGGAGCTGCACTTGGATGCTCGAGAGGCATTTCAAAGACGGCCGCCGAGTGACATGACTTGTCTTAAAGAGACTTTGCTGGTACTGCCGTGCGGACGCAAGGTCTTGTTTTCCCAGCACGCACACACACCTCTCTCTCTCTCTCTCTCTGTGCTTCTGCTCTGTTCAGCGAGAGGCGGAGAGGAGCAGCGTTTTCAGTTAACCACCGATATTATTTTGCTTCTCTAATTTTACATGCAAATATAGCCGAAATCACAGCACAGCTATTGTCTTTATCTTATGTGTATTCGATTTAATCAGACGATGGCTCGATTTTCAGGCTTTTTGTGCAGATTAACATCTTGGAAGGGAGAGCTGGTTATCTAGACTAGTTATATAGATGAGTCACGTTTCAGTCACTATTTCATATTCATTCTGTTGTCTGACAACAGAAACAGTAAAATATATCAATGAAAACAGTTTTATTGAGAATTTATCTGCATCAAAATACAGTACGTGGGCACAGAGGCAACCAAATCTAATACATAATAAATGTACATTTAGCATGTTCAGAAGAAGAGCTGCTCTGTCCTGCAGAAATATAAACCGGTTTGTGTCAGTAAACTGCTCAGTACAAAGAAAGAGAAGTAATGGGAACCTTGTAATTTTCTTTTTTCACGTGTCTAATAGACATCAACACGTTCTTTGTAAAACATCTATTACCTTTGAAACATAGTCTTCATGCTCTGTTGAGTATGGTTTCAATAATATTAATAATAATAAACAAACATTTGCATAAAGCATCCAAATTTGTCCATGTTGATTAGAGTAGATTAAAGTATTAATTTAAGGTACATTTAGAACAAATAAAAATGTGAGATTAATTGTGATTAGGGATGCAGCGATTAACAGGTTTTACTATTAACCACGCTTTAAAACGCCACGGTTAATTAATCATAAAGGCTCCGCTACACAGAATGTTTCTGTTGCACGGAAGGGAACGGTTGCAACCATACAAAACAAAAACAAAGTTACACGAGCGGTGCATCAGCTTAAAATGCCATGCCTACCAGAGACACGGAGGCTACAACACGCACCAGATTAACTATGACAGAGGAACCAAACAGCGATCCTTTATTTCCACCAGAGAATGTCTGAAATCGATAGTGTGGAACCGTTTTGGGTACACCAAGAATGACCAGGGTGTCATATAAATATTGCCGTAAAAATAGCTGTTAAAGAGTAAACAAACTCGTGAATTAAAATATTTTAATGCACGACGTGAAGGCAAGGACCACCTGACGAGAAGTTCGTTAGCTCTATCGTTCTGCCCGCTTCAGACAGAGATAAAATAGTAAGGAGAGAGAGAGAAAGAGAGAGAGAGAGAGAGACAGAGAGAGAGCGGTGACAGTTGCGTGTGAATTAGCATACCCGCATATGCATGTCACTACAAACAATGAAGATTTGAGTTATTTAAACAGTAATTTGACCCCCTCTTTGCTGATTAATATAATTTAACGATCCAGTATCTAAGTTATTTTATTAATGAAAGTCTGGGCAGCATTGACAACTAGTTTCTGTCCTCCTAAATGTTTGTGTGGGGATCTCGATCTCACAAACCAAAATAATAGACATGATTTTCTCAGGTCATGTGTAAAATCAGATGAATAAAGATGATTAAAATAAATAAGTATGGAATGGATGACAGTTGATTACAATAATAGTTTAGTTTATTAGTCTTATATTAATAATACTTCATTAACATTGTGATTTATCATCCCTGTTATAGTATTATTCATAAGTAAAAAAAAAAAATACTATCTTTCCAAGTTCTGTATCTCAGGTCCAAAAGAAATGTAGATAGAATATACAAAATTAAAACACCAAATACATTTGTGATCTATTTCCATTTGTTATATTCAAAAGGGAAATACTGATATAGATGTTTACAGAGCACCTTTTTCATTCCAATAGAAGAGATGGACTTTTATTTTTCTTTAGTGTTATTATTTTGTGCTGTATTATTGGTTACCGTGTTATTTCTGTTTCAAAAGGCTGCACTGCAATAAATAACACTTTAATATCTAAAGAGTGTTTATGTGATTTTATGTTGTGAAATGAATAAATACATAATAATCGTAATAATCTTGAAAACGTGATTATTCCTCAGACTACAGGTTCTTCTCAATAAATTAGAATGTCGTGGAAAAGTTTATTTATTTCAGTAATTCAACTCAAATTGTGAAACTTGTATTAAATAAATTCAATGTACACAGACTTAAGTAGTTTAAGTCTTTGGTTCTTTTAATTGTTATGATTTTGGCTCACATTTAACAGAAACCCACCAATTCACCATCTCAACAAATTAGAATACTTCATAAGACCGATAAAAAAACATTTTTAGTGAATTGTTGGCCTTCTGGAAAGTATGTTCATTTACTGTATATGTACTCAATACTTGGTAGGGGCTCTTTTGCTTTAATTACTGCCTCAATTCGCGTGGCATGGAGGTGATCAGTTTGTGGCACTGCTGAGGTGGTATGGAAGCCCAGGTTTCTTTGACAGTGGCCTTCAGCTCATCTGCATTTTTGGTCTCTTGTTTCTCATTTTCCTCTTGACAATACCCCATAGATTCTCTCTGGGGTTCAGGTCTGGTGAGTTTGCTGGTCAGTCAAGCACACCAACACCATGATCATTTAACCAACTTTTGGTGCTTTTGGCAGTGTGGGCAGGTGCCAAATTCTGCTGGAAAATGAAATCAGCATCTTTAAAAGCTGGTCAGCAGAAGGAAGCATGAAGTGCTCCAAAATGTCTTGGTAAACAGGTGCAGTGACGTTGGTTTCAAAACACAATGGACCAACACCAGCAGATGACATTGCACCCCAAATCATCACAGACTGTGGAAACTTAACACTGGACTTCAAGAAACTTGTGCTTTGAGCTTCTACCCTTCCTCCAGACTCTAGGACCTTGGTTTCCAAATTAAATACAAACTTGCTCTGAAAAGAGGACTTTGGACCACTGGGTAACAGTCCAGTTCTTCTCCTTAGCCCAGATAAGATGCCTCTGACGATAACTGTAGCCAAATTCCCCACACGTCTGTGTGTGGTGGCTCTTGATGCCTTGACCCCAGCCTCAGTCCCTTCCTTGTGAAGTTCACCCAAATTCTTGAATCAATTTTGCTTGACAATCCTCATAAAGCTGTGGTTCTCTCGGTTGGTTGTGCATCTTTTTCTTCCACACTTTTTCCTTCCACTCAACTTTCTGTTAACATGCTTGAATACAGCACTCTGTGAACAGCCAGCTACTTTGGCAATGAATGTTTGTGGCTTACCCTCCTTGTGAAGGTGTCAATGATTGTCTTCTAGACAACTGTCAGATCAGCAGTCTTCCCCATGATTGTGTAGCCTAGTGAACCAAACTGAGAGACCATTTTGAAGGCTCAGGAAACCTTTGCAGGTGTTTTGAGTTGATTAGCTGATTGGCATGTCACCATATTCTAATTTGTTGAGATAGTGAATTGGTAGAAAACGACTTTCTACCAAAAAAATAAAATAAATCTAAGATAAAAGCTTTTTTTTAATATTTTTCAATATTTCCAACTTTGGTGTACTGTCAAAATAAATGCACGTATTAGTTCAGAGCATAACCTGATAATAATTAGGTTTAAGATTTAATGGATTAACAACAATTAATAATCCATTATTCCCTCTAAATTTGGCAGTATAAACTGTAGGCATGTGGCCATTAAAACAGATCTTTTTATGCTTTTTCTCTGTTTAACTGTTGATTTGAACTTTGTATGCAATGATCAAATTTGGGCAGCCTAAAAAAAAAAAATCTGTTTAAAAAAAGTAATGGAATATTCAAAGTATTAATAAAGTAAATGGCAAGTGTTAGTGATGGTGAAGCTATAAGACAAGCTTTTTTAAAGATAATACTTTAATATCAGTCCAAAACCAATCATACCTCAGCAGATGTGGATGTGGGCGGGGCTGCCACCTCTTTGGTCTCCTCTGATTGGACGGCCTCTTCTGGCTGGGACTCCAGAAGCTCCTCCTCCACTTCTTTGGGTTTCTTCTTTTTCTTCTTTTCCTCTTTGCTCCTCTGTAAAACACCCAAACCACCATTTGGATATTAATGAAGTAGAATTTTTTAAACAACAATATTCACTCTCAACTGCAGATAACTGCCATCTCACCTTCCTTTCCTTCTCCTTGTCTTTCTTCTTCTCTTTCTTCTCTTTACCGCTCTTCTTCTTGGTCTCCTGCGGGACGTTCTCGCTGTCTCTGTGCTCGGCAGGGCTCTTCAGCACCTCTGGACGGTGGGTCCTCACCGGAAGCTTCTCGCTGTCTGCAAGCGGCCTGGAAAGATTACGAGAAATAGAGATTAGATGGACAGAAAGAGGAGGAGATAGTGAATGGGGAAGAGAACCAGTCACATGGATGCTAAGAAAGGCTTTGGTTTATTCAATATACGGGTCAAAAGTCTAAAGGCCTGTTCGCAACAAGTCTGATGTGACATTGTCACAAAAGTATAACATTTCGTCAACAAATGTATTTTGCTGCACCAAAACTATTCACACCTTTGGTCTTACAACTACTGATCAGTGTTGAGAATTGATTTAATTAAAAATATATATATTAAAAAAATGTATAACATCTACATTTCTCCACAGATATGAGGCTAAACATGGTTTCTAGGGTGTGAATTTGTCATTTGAATTGAATGGGGCGTAAAAAAGTCATAATTTTATAAATTATGTTTTGCACTCAGTGGTTGTATACAACAACATTCATTAAGTGCAACCAGTGTAGTTTATTTCACAAACAAAGGAAATTGTTATTTTTAAATCACTCCAAGCACTCAATTAATCCCAAACTTTGTTACTAATCTGAACTGGGGGGGTGTTCCGGAAAGCAGGGTTAATTTACCATCTGCTAAACCCTGAACTCTCAGTTGATCAACCCAAACCATGCTTACTCGTGGTATGTTTGTTCCAAAAACAAGTCCAGGAGTAAGTTCATTCAACCCAGACTATGTTCCTGGTTAACATGCAAGACATTCTCAATAGAGAGATGAATTGGCGAGACACTATGGAAACGGATGCTAACAAAAAGTGTGCCATACTGCTTTCTTCTTCTTCTGTTCAAAGGCCATTTGCACACTTAGTGCATATCGCTACCTAATGGGTGGTTGTGCAATCATTTTTCTTTTTTTACGTTTAATCTTTAATCCTTGAAAATAAGAATTGTATTGTTTGTTTGATGCTAGTTATATAATAAATCATATGTATTTTTATTATAGAGATGATAATACAATATAACAAACATATATAATAAAAGAAATATTACCTTTTATAAAAGTCATAAAAGTGTTTTATAATTTAGGCAGATAACTTATGCAATACAATAAATATAATAACCATATTATAATAATTACCTTTTATTTATCTTATATTAGCGCTTTATAATATACATGTCATACAACTATATACATATATAAATCGTATTATAATAATATATAATATAGTGCGCTATGCCCACTGGAGTCTCATTAGAAAGTCACGCACACATTTGCTGATAGCTCTGAAGTAAGCTAACCCTGAAACAGAACCTACTCCGGAGCAGGATATCTTCAGAGAGCAAGTTGCTATGGTTACTTACATACCCTGAAAGTTGAGGTTATCCGCTTACTTACCCTTAAAAATACCCGGGAATGTCACATAACCTGCTTTCTAAAACAGCCCCCAGGTCTAACAAACGAAAATATAAACAAAAGTTTAAAATCCGAACCAAACTAAACAGAAAACAACAGCACAAGGCAAAGCAAAATCGAAATCTAGACAAAAACAAACAAACAAAAACAAAACTGATCTAGCATCCAAAAAAAACAACAACAACTAATAACTGAAGTGCTAGGTGTGAAGGAGTTTGCTTTGCTTTACTTGAAATCTTGCTGTGCATTTGTTTTGTGTCAGAAATTGAGATTTGGTGTGAAGAGGCCTTCAAAGCAGTACAATATTCTGTCCAACAACAAGCTGAAAAAAGGGGTTTAAAATCTGTGCTAACGAGTTACAAGGGAAAAGTCAAAGCCAGGCAAGGCTGTCAATGCTAACGTATATATACACACTAACAGTAAAAAGATTGGGGTCAGTAACATTTTTATTTTATTTATAAAGTTAGTTTTTTTAAATTAACCCTTTTATTAAGAGAGGATGCACTAAATTGAATAAAACTGACAGTAATGACATTAGGGATGGCTCGATACCATAGTTTTGTCTTCGGTACGATACCAGAATGTAATACCTTGGTATCGATTGGTGACAAATAACCAGCCTAAAAAAATAAGTGAACTGAAAAACATTAAAAGTGAATGATCATCATATTCAGTATTTATTAATCTTGGTTAAATGTTAGGTATGTGTTTAATGCATAAAGTAATGTTAACATACTAAACATGTATTAGTAGCCTAAATGTATCATCTTTTAAAAATAATTCTTGACCTACATTAATAAGTGCTGTAATACTGTTAATGAATTATAACAAATGTTTCTTTAAAGTGTTATTCTAACAGTCAAAGTAATATTCAAAATCACGTTATTATTTCTCTCTCCCTCATATTATTTTCAGATTTCAGACAAAGAAAAAGCTTTAAATCTCTCTCTCTCGGCTGCTTCATGTTAGCGGTCGGCAATGTGGCAGAAACATTCCTTTCATATTATTGAAACTAAAATTAATATAGCAAAGTTTGAGCTTTCGTGTTTACTGCATCACATCTTATGTATGTGCATTGATCAGTTGTGAATACAAGTTTAAATTAAGTCTGAATTTATGAATAATGCACTTACTAACCTGTCGATCTTTTAATTTGACACGAGCAAGCAACAAATGCTTAGCAAGATTTGATGTGTTGCCTCCCGTGGTCAGCTCGTTTTGTATGAAAAGTAATGCCATATTTCACTTCAACTATTCTCTTTATTTGTTCGTTTCTTGCGCGTTAATAGAGTTTCATCTGTTTGATCCATTACGTAGTTCTGTTGTCAGGTTTACCAGTTACCACCTACAGTCCACCTACAGGTGCACTTCAGAACAGCAGCGTATGAAATACCGAAATGAGCTAAGTTATGATATCGTTCTGTTTGAAATATAATAGATACTGGTATTTTTCCAGTACCGGCATACCACACATCCCTAAAAGACATTTAATGTTACAAAAGAATTTGATTTCAAACGAATGCTGTTCTTTTGGGGGTGAATACATGCAACAGTTTTCAACATTGTTAATAATAAGAAATGTTTCTTGAGCAGCAAATCAGCATATTAGAATGATTTCTAAAGTATCATGTGACACTGAAAACCTGAGTAATGATGCTGAAAATTCAGCTGTCCTTTTGAATTGTAATATTTCAGTTTTTACTGTATTTTTAATCAAATAAATAGCCTTGGTAAATAAAGTCTTACCAACCCCAAACTTTATAACCAAATGGTTCAAGTTGTAGCAATGTGACCACAGCCAAAACCCAACTAGCAGGTGAGCTGAATGCACAATTCATGCACAATGTGTTCTTGACAAATATTATTCGGTCCAACAGTGACAATGCAATTGCCAGGAAAAACAGGTGTGGTATTTGGGCAGTTGATTCCACTGGATCACATGACCACAGGAAGCACTTACCTTGAGCTAGAACCAGACAGCAGACTGTCAGAAGGGCAGATGCATGTGTGCGTGAGGGAGAGAGAGAGAGATGGAGAGAGACAGAAGCAGAAAGCAGTGTGTGTGTAAGAGAGAGTGGAGAAGACACGGGAGAACTGGAGAAAGCTCCTCGATAACAGAACATGGAAAAGCCAACAAGACAACTAGATTTTGCATCTGTATGAACAAAAATTCTAGACTCATTAATCAGCTAAAGGTGGTTAAATGAATGACAGCAGCAAGGAGCGTGAAATTGAAAACAATATCTGGAGGGAAAACAATGGTGAAACTGAAAATAAAGTGGTAATTGATGTCTTCAGACCAAACATCAGACACAAAACAACAAGAACATGGAGAATTTCCTGAATTGGATATCAAGGAATGAGAGTTTAACACATAGCTAGAGATGCACTGAAATGTCAAAAACTGCAAGAAAAAATTACTTTCAGTTTTGACGAATTTGTTTTGTTTAGCTTAAATCGTTAAATTGAAACGGTGACCATTTTTTCACTTTTCTGATTTGACCATTTCAACATCAATTTCAAGCACACAATACATAAAAATGGTTCAGCCGAAATAACACGAGTGGACCATATTACTGCGATTTAATTTATCAGAAAGAATATGTTCCAGTGGCTCAGTGGTAGAGCATTGCGTTAGCAGCGCAAAGGTTGTGGGTTCAATTCCCAGGGAACACGCATACTGACACATTTTTTTTAACCTGAATGTACTGAAAGTCGCTTTGGATAAAAGTGTCTGCTAAATGCATAAATGTAAATATTTACATTTCCAAATATTTAAATACCAGATTCAGTTATTGGCTAATTGGAACAATATTGTGGATTGTTGCTGCAGAACTTTACTACAACTGGTTTAACTTATTAGTATAAAGAGACCAAAACATACATTTCAGTTTTGGTAAAAAATGAATTCATGCACATCACTATATGTAGCACGTATGAATTGTAGTAGGGGTCGACCGATTATCGGCCTGGCCGATTATCGGCGCCGATATTAAGCATTTTACCGATTATCGATATCGGCCATTTTCAAAACATATTTGCCGATAATTTTTTTTAATAATTTTAAAAAAATATATATATATATATATTTTTTTTTTAATGCAAACAAACATACTATTTACAGGTGACATTATTTATTGGTGAATAAATAATACAGGTGAAACTATTTAATGTTTAAATGCACTATTTGGCTCGATGCAGCCTGTCTGAGCTCAACACTCTGTGAGAGTAAGGCGATCTCTCAATCTCTGAGAGCAATCTCCGCCCACCGCTCATCTGATATGTAGAGAGTCACGAGTCCGACCAATCAACGCGGAAAACTGAAGGCAGTCTCACACCGAAAGCACTTGCTAACTGGAGCTGCCTCAGTGATCACGCATCAGTTGTCTCTCAAAGGTAAAGCAGTAGCAGACGTTGCTGAAGTTGCAAAACACCTCAATATAACCCATGATGTCCATGATGCGGAAAATGCGGGCGAAATCGCGGAATGCAGTCATATAATGGAACTTACCGTATAACGCGGAATGTCGCGGAATGTGTCGAAGTTTGGATGAATTAATCAAAAGTAGGTCAGTACACTTAAATCGACTCGCGCTATGGACTAGTATCTATAAATATTAAGCCGCAAAAACACTATTTAAATATGAATCCTGCATGTTCTGCATCTCTGTTAATGAATGACACAGACGTGCGGTTTCGTTTACTGCACACATACATGAAGAGCGTGTGAAGCTCGCGGTGTTTTCAGCATAAACGAGGACATAAATACATGAACAACATCCCCAGAACTGCTCGCAGAGTCACTTCATGAGCATTTGACCGTTTCATTTGAGTAAAACGATCGTCATATAATATATACATAGGCTACAGAAACTTAAAAGGTCCTCATGGCAACCAGTCAAAATATAAGTTCGGTTTAGCCGAATATATTACTGTATACGTAATACAACTACAACAATTATTACAACTTTTGTTGAGAATAATCACACAATACGCTATTTCTTCCATGTTTTAATTTTAATAGTAAACTCATTTGTTTGCCAAAAATAAAGTCTAACTCTCATTTGATTAAAAGATAAATTAAATTAATGTTTTATGCCTTCATTTGCACTGTACTGTAAATTTAAATCAACGGAAATGTTGTTGTTATTAACAGTTTTCAGAATTAAAGACATGTTTAAAAGCATTTAAAGAACGTTTTTGTCAGAGCTCTTGTTATTATTCATTTTGGCATTAATTTTCATTTTTACACCAGACACGTATATCGGTTCAAAATATCGGTTATCGGTCTACTTGATCTGTAATAATCGGTATCGGCCCTGAAAAACACATATCGGTCGACCCCTAAATTGTAGGTGGCGAAAATGTGGTACATACTTGTCCAGATCGATGTCCAGAGCTTTATGAGGGTCATTGGGATCCTTATCGTCATCATCACTTGGTAAGGCATTCTGGGAACCGAGACACACCAACATTATTGCCAATAGTTTTGTGGACACCAGTTTTAAGCATCTCTGAAATAACAGCTGCCCACCTCTGGCATTTCCTCTGTGACTATGTCCATCTCGGGACCGAATCCGCCTTCCTCTCTTTCCCTCGCTTCTCCCGCTTTTCTTCTTCTCCTTCTTCCTCTCCACCTTGTCTTTCTGCCGGCGCTCCTCCTCCAGCTTCAGGTATTGATGGGACATGGGCATCCCTGGACCAAACGAAGACAATATGTTCAAAGAATAATGCGTTATTTTTATTATATATGAAGATTCCATTTTAGGGCTTGTAGATTTGCTCACCTGGGACTTTGAGAGGCACACTAAGGTCGATCTGCACCACCGGAATGTGTTCTACACCTGGTGCATCGTACTCCTGCAATTGCAGACACGTTCAAGGGAACTTCAACAAGTAGTTATGGAAGAAAATTAGGTTTTCAAAGCTCTAAATCATTTGAAACAATAAAAAAAAAATAACTTCACTCTCTTTCCTTAACTTTGCTCTCTTTCCCTTAACCTCTCACCGTCTGGCTAGAATTTGCTCTGAACAATGCCTAGAAATTTGTATGACAAGCACTTCCTGTGTCTGTTTGCCTCTTTATAATGTATCGCTTATTGTATTCCTCAATTGTAAGTCGCTTTGGATAAAAGCGTCTGCTAAATGCATAAATGTAACTGCCCGCCATTTAAAAGCAGGTGATGGAGATTTACCGCTAATCACGGAACGGCTTTACTGACAAGATGAGCATGATCATCGCATGCGATATCGTCCAGCCCTAGTTAACTGATGAACTGGAGTCGTGTGGATTACGGTGTTGTTTTTATTAGCAGTTTGGACTCATTCTGACGGTAACCATTCTCTGCAGAGCATCCATTGGTGAGCAAGTGATGTAATGCAAAATTTCTCTAAATCTGTTCTGATGAAGAAACAAAGGCCTCTACATCTTTGATGGCATGTACATTTTCAGGTTAACTATTCCTTCTAACGAAAACATTTATATTTTAAAAATAGCAATCTTTGTTTGCTTGCTTATATTTAATTACAATTTGTTTACATCAAACCTTTTTTAAATGTATTAATTTATGTGGTTATCACGTGCAGAAAATTATGTAAATTGTCCCCAGAACAGAAAATAGTTGTCATTAGTAAATAAAATAAGTTTGTGTTTATCTGACACGCTGCCTTTGATTTAGATTAGAAATAGTTTGGGACCTAAGACCGATCCCTGCGGTACACCAAAAGTTATGTTCATGTAGATTTACTCTCATTAATTTTTACAAATTGTTGCCCATTTCTCAAATAACTACAGAAAACCAAGGTTTGAAACAGTATCAAAGTAAGAGTTAACTGCTGAAATCAGATAACGTGGCGAGTTTGATACAAGTTTAGAACTGCTAAATCAAACAAAAGATTAGTAAATGTTTCAAATGGTGTTTCGAAATAGGTCATCACTAGTTTTGGCCTGAGGTTTATGTGATCACAGAAATCATTTGACTGCGTACCTTCTGAGATGATGGTGAGGCCTTGATGTAGAACGGGTTGCTGGCCTGTTCCTGCTTCCTGGCTTCCCTCCTCTGTGTAAATCGGATAAGTGTATTAGGACGAATTTAATTTTACATTTTCCGAAGGTCTGAAGGACAGCTTGGACTTACCTTGGCCAACTCTTTCTCATCAACCTCGGTGTGTCTTGATCTGGAATGTTTGTGTTCTTCTTTAGCGAACACCGCTTTGGGCTTCTCTCAGACTCACTCTCTGATGGAGGCTCATGCCGAGATCAAGACTGGCGGTGAAAACAACAGCTAAAACATCTATTTCTGTTGATACCCTTGAGATAGTCAATAAATGACTCACCCATCAGGTATAGGCACTTTCTTCTGGGCCTTGGGGGCCACGGGATTGAGCTCTCCTGCAAAGAGAGCCGTCACTTCCTCAGCCACCTCCACGTTCTTCTGCTGCAGCTTCTGGATGTACTTCACCAGCTGGAGGATGCAGGACGCCTGCGGGGGAACATCATGGTTAACACTGTGTGATTGTGTGTGTGTGTGTGTCTGTTTCAAAGCCTAATAAACCATATTATTTGAATGGCAACTGATGAAAAAATTAACGTTAGCATATTGCTAAGCTAATTAAGTCAGAGAGAGTTAGCTGGTTTTAGCTGGTTTTCCAGCCTGGTCATAGCTGGTCAACAGGATAGTTTTAGAGGGCTTTTGGCCACTTCTTTAGTTGGTCTCAAAGACTCAACAGACCATATCAGACCCCATTACATGGTTTGCTGGGCTAAGTGGGTTTAAGCTGGAATTAGCTGGTCTCCCAGCCTGACCAACTATGACAACCAGCCAAAACCAGCCAACCAGCATTTTAGCACATTGCTAGCTTGCTGTTAACACATCGCTGACATGCTTCTGCTATGTTGTTGCCATGTTTTAACACTGCTGTTAACACTGCATGCTGCTTGGATATTTCTAACATTTCCCGCATATTTTTAACATGTTAACATTAATTATCTAGCATGTTTTTACATGTATTAGCATACTGCTAACATGTTTTAACATGCTTTAAAATAATGCTAACATAATTTAGCACATTTCCAAAATATAGGATGAGGACTTGATTCCATTATTTGGTAGTTTGGATTTTGATATTTTGGACTTTAATTTCCATTTAATTTCTTAACATTTTGTCGTCTTGTGTCTGGAATAGTCTTCATGCTAGGAAAGTACCTATGATTACAAAAATACTGCCAGTTCACCCCTTATGAAAATTAAACATGGTTTTACTATTGTAAAAGTGTAGTAACAATGCTTTTTTTGGCATTTTGATTAACATTTGTATAACCAGTTTAACTACAAATAGCATGGTCAAACTATGGTTAGTGTAGCCGTGGTTACCATGTTTCAACTAGTAACCATATATATTTATTTATAGTAAAACCATGGTTCATTTTGTAAGGGACGAGATGTCAGAATAAGGCTTCTCACCCTCTCCTGCACTTCCAGGTTGGCACTCTGGACGAACAGCGGCAGTCTGTCTATAAGCAGCTGGCTGGTCTCCTGGGCGGCCTGGCTGTCCGTCTCCCCTTCGTGCTTCCGCAGCACTGTCGCAAACAGCTTGGCGGAATTTTGTACATACACTGCCTGTATGTGACCGGGCAGGGTGGCCACTTTGGGTCTCAGCATGGCTTCCAATGTCTGCATGGGGTCTTCAAGATGCCTGTGAGGAAAAGGCTGTTAGCATGCCGTTACATGGTTGAACCTTGAACCTTTCCAGATCGTCATCACATACTCTGAGAACTCGCCGCAGATCCATGCGGAGGCATAGAGAACCTCGCAGATCCCGTTGCGCTGTGTGTTGCCGGTCAGCAGGTGTGCGTTGTCCAGAAGAGTGGCCATCTGAGCCACGGCAAAGCCTCGGATGGCTTTGACGGATGGCGACGTCCAGCATCTGAGAGGCGATTAGATGGCCATGCCTTGTGCCCTCCAGACGAGTCAGTTCGACCAATATACTGATGTACCTGGAAGACAGAGACGGCTGTTTACTGACTTCTGTATCCAGTAATGATTAGGAACTGCTATAACTATGTTTTAAGGACAGAGTGCATTTTTGTGTTTAGTAAGGAAAAACATTTTAGTTTGTTAGATAGTTTCTGAGGGCTGTTCACACAAAATGTGTTTCTGCATTTCAAAGACTCGAGATACAGAGAGTGGAATGAAAATTACATGGTTGGGGCTATATTTAAGCTGGAATTAGCTGGTCACACAACCTTTCAGCATTTAAAAACAGGAGACACATGGCACTGAAACAGGAAAAACTATGGAAGTTCTTGGAACTATGTTCTTGTCTGGTATGTGTTTTGCATTAAAAAGGAGGACATTAGAATGGGGAAAAAGTTTTGTGAAACTACGTTTAAGGGTTCACAAAATGTGTGTTTTGCATTAAAAATGCAAGAAATTAAGGTCTTAAGACTATGATTTTTCTTTTAAAGCTGAGCTTATTTTAACTTGAGCTGTGTCACACATGAGAAAGCTCAAGATGCACCAGATGGATGTCTTTGACCGTTGTACTTGCATGTTTACCTAGAAAATTGACAGAAATTGATCTATGTGAACAGCCCCTAAAGTTTAAACACACTGCACGATTTTCGGCTGTCCCAGATGAAAGATTGGCATCGTGAAGCAATCGTGGTCAAATCAGAATTGCTTCACAATACCAGTCTTCATGCGACAGCCAAAAATCATGCAGTGTATCTCAGGCTTAAGTGTGTACTGGGTGTTGTTTAGTCTTACCACTCAAAGTTGGTGATATACTGGTAGTTGCTCTGGCTGCAGATGTCGATGATCTTGGTGAGCAGCTCATCTCGGTAAGTGGTGCCTTCAGCTTTGTCCACATGCAGCATGAGCTTCTTCACAATCTCCATTAGGTTCTTCTTAGAGACCTAGTTAACCGCATATTCAAACACATTTGAGTAACCTCATATACTTGAGCTCCTCACAACTTCAAGACTTCAGAGGAATGTTTAAATGTTGTACACACCATGCCGTAGAGCAGATCCAGGGCTCTGAGTCGGATGGACTCATCTTTGTCGTCCAAACACTGCAGAATCAGGTCCTTGTGTGACTGCACAGACTTGGGGTGTGTCTTTAAGATCTTGGACATGGCCAGAAGACCCAAGTACTTCACAAAAAAAAAATCACTGTGTAAGTGACTCTTGCAATGAAGCGTAGTTTCGCTGTTTTCTACCTTTAGCTATATTGCATTTATGCTAACTTGACGTTTGTCTCAGTCCTTCTATTTTAGACAAGTCGGCATGCAACGGAAGTAGCAACAGATATTTCTGTCCATATTGCAAAAGTACATCCGAATGATATGGATTATGAAAAGAAAATAAATATTGGTCCACCCCAAAAATTGGGACTTGGTTCTATCCATTGGTAGTTGATTGGATGGAGGCAAATCGCTTGCAGGCTATTGTAAGAAAGAGGCAAGTTTGAATGGACAATCATGATTGAAGAAGTCCCAAGAGACATCTAGTATTTTACCAGAACATTTTAAATTGTTTTAAAATTATAAAGGTCAAAACTAATTATTTATTTATTTATATATATATATATATATATATATATATATATATATATATATATATATATATAAATGTAACTTCCATTTTAAGCCGACTTTTAAAATCTTCTGAATTTAAATATTACTATGTACAGTATTTTAGAAATTAAAGGACACAAATCTAAAACTAACATCTAAATTACTAGTTTCTTATTACTGAAAATCTGCATATAAAAATATAATGAGGAAAAAAAACACAGACAATGGGAAAACACAAACACAAAGACAACAAACACAACATAACCCCCCCACGAACACAAATGGACTTCAGTTTTGTTTTACTCTGCCAGATTTGTAAAATTAAACGCATATTTGATTTAAGACAACTGGTGGTTTAAATGCCACAAAATGTTACAGAATAAATTTAGATGCATGACAATTGGAGCCACATATCTGTGGTCTTGGGCCATTAGGAGACTGCACGGTCTAGCTTTGTAGATGCAAAAACAAAATGTACAAATACACTGATCTATTTAAGGAACACGTGGGGCTTCAGGATTGACAGAATGCCAAAATATTCAGCTGGAAGTAAATATCAAACGGCCCTGTGAGGGAACTTTGAGAAACAAAACATAGCAGTCCAGGATTGACAGAGCTAGTCTACAGGCGGCTTGATTGGGAGTCTGATAACTCGAACTCCTGCAAGATAATTCAGATTACTTGATGCATATGTCTTGAAATGCTATTGATTTTGGAGGAACCTTTTCCAGTTCCTCAAGCTATAAAGATAGGATTGACTCTTGCCAATTCCCTATTGTAGTACTGAGGTGTCTTCGAGTTATCCAGGATGGAGATCTATATGGACTTCATCTACAGGGCCAGAGGGGGACTCAGATACATGCAGACAATGAGAGAATGACAAACTGCAGGCATTGACAGAAGGCTCACAGTTCTGGTCCGAGTCTTCAATCAGGATGCAGTTTCTGCACACAGAGCTGTGGATGGGAGAGAGAAAGAAAACAGAAGAGACAAAAGGCATTATTACCATGTTTAAAAGCTTTCCACACCATCTTACATCAATCGTCAAAGAGGAAGCCAACTTCAGATGGGTCAAGTGCTTGTTTGAGAGCCAAGGATTCAGTTCGGCTAATTACACTCGGGTAAGAGACATAAACAATGGTTGACTGATGGCTAAATGCGGATCTCTAGAGCCTTTATATAATATAATTTACACCTATTCACTAATTAATACATTTAGCAGCTGGGTTTATCCAAATAGATTATTTAATGTTAATTGCTGAAACTGAATATTTTAATTTACTTTTTTTTATATATATATTTCAGTAACTCCTTAATTTAGCAGCTGGTTTTATCGAAAGTGACTTAATTATGATAATTGCTAAAATTGTATATTTCAATTTACCTTGTAAATAATAAAAGTGAAATATATGACATATTAAAAGGAAGACTTATTACATTTAACACATTTTATAAAATAAAAAAAATTATGCATTTAATTAAATGAGGCATTGACTCAACATGTCCAATATTTAATAAATAAAATAATTATATTATATTTCTTGTGCATTAGATGACCTGCTTCTTCACTGAACTATAGGAAAAATATGAAAAACACAATACTAAATACTATAACAAAAATAAATAACTTACACTGGTATTTACACTGATATTTTTAAATTGTATACATTTGTATGTATTAAGTATTTTATAAATTATATAAAAATTTCAGGCATTGGCCCAACATATCTAATATTTACCAAGTTCAAAATTAAAATGTAATAATTGCATATGTTTGTGATTTAGATGACCTGCTTGTTCATTTCTTTATTAACTGAACTTTAGGAATTATATGAATGGACACATAAATAAAACAAAACTATATTCATCTAAGGACCTGAAGTATCAATGTAACAGCTTAAGAGAAAGAAATGTGGTGTATCATTATGAACTTATCAACAAAGCTTCTCCATACTGAACATTATGAATTAACAGACTATAAATGCAAATATAAGTAAATTTAAATGGCGTGGAAAGGGTCCACATTAATAGTGATTATAAATCAGTGACTGATATGACAATGGCCCACCTGTATGCTAGCACTGTGATTGGGCATCCCAGAGGACAGCGAGATCAACACTGAGGGGAAACAGGAGAGAGAACGGACATCAATAATGATTTAAAAAAAATGAGTGCTCTAGTACAACACCGGGTCACGGCACCAAATAATACTGACCTGCTATGACCGTGTTGACACACTCATAGAGAAGAGACATGGCCGAGGTACTGAGGGAGCAAACAAGAGGAAGGACAAGACCAAAAATAAATATTATATTTAACCGTAATACTTTTGGCCAGCTTGAGTGCTTTAGAGTGTTTTAGTATCACTTTTACCTGTGGATGAGGTTTGTTAAGGGCTCAATCAGCTTCTTTCCCAAACGAGGCTCCAAAGGAGTGAGAGCACCAAACTAAAACATGGAAATCTCATTAAAAAAACAGACAAAAGCAAAAAACCACTTCCTTTTCCAACCCAACACATCTCTCACCAGCTTAATGATCTTGATGAGAACCCAGTTGTTGGTGGAGGAGGTCATGAGTTTGAAGAACAGGGGTGCCAGGGAAAGGTAGTTCTTGGGATTTCTTCTGGCCAGTTCACAGATGACATTCACAGCTGCTGACTGGACACCTGGGAAATACACAATATTAGAATATTAAAATATTAGCATTTAGCGAGATGTAGGGTTGGGTATCGCTTGAATTTTATCAATTTCGATTCTTATCGATTCCTAGTTCGATTCCAATAAGATTCAAAATATCAACCAAAAAATTAAGCCAAACATATAGATGTCAAACATTTATTCTGTGTTTTTTACAAAGCATTGTCACAGTTTAATAACAGGAGCAAAAAATAAGAATCTTAAAGAACACTTAGGCCTACAAGAGGAACTTTTGCCTATGCTTAACAAAATACCACAGCAAAAATAACTAAAATAAATTTCAAATAATAAAGTGTTAAAGACAAGTAAACAATCAGTTATAAAATGAGAACAAACTAATTAGCAATAGCATAAATAAATACAACTGAACCAAATTTCATGTACAGAAACTGAAATTAAAAGTTTAAAACATATATTCAATTCAACTTTATTTCCAGACTCAAGGTGCATATGACCATATTCTACACTTAAGATATATAGATTAATTAAAGTTATTCAGTCAAGATTAGTGAAGGATTTTTGTTCTTTGATTAATGATAATGACAGGCAGCGTGTTTATTAGTAGTATCAATTTTCATACCCAGTGATCCTCAAAAATGATACGATACGATTCAGGAGTATATCGATCAATATATTGATATTATCATATTATATACCTATTTTAAACAACCATCTACATTTTTATTAACTCACAAATGCAACCAAAATATATAACATAAACATAAATCAAAAATGCTACTATGAGCTCAGCATCTTTTCTACAGATAACCAAATTACAAGCAATAGCATAAAATAAATACAATAGAAGAAATACACAAGTTCAATAAACAGTGCTTTTCAGGTTTTCAGCTCAGTCTAAAATACATTTTCAGGTACGCTCAGATTTAATATACTGATACTAGTGGTGTTATCGGGCGTTAACGTGCGTTAACGTGAGACTTTATCGGGCGATAAAAAATATCGCTTAATCTATTCTCAAAGTTGGGTTGGGAGCTGGGTCTATACTACGCAAGCTATGATGACTTTCACCCTGATATTTTAGCGTGGATGCATACCTAGCGAATTGCACTGTAGGGGGCGAGAACGAGTCTTGAACTAGAGGCTGGCATTTTTGAAATCCCACGGATGGGAAACAAAATCGCTACGAATCACGTGATTGGGACGGGAGAGAAAAAATTAATCGGGAGTGGGCGGACCGGAATAGTAATACCCAACTTTACACACAAATATACCTATATATAAATAAACTATAAACTGTATATTTTAATTTGAACTCAATTCTAGTTGCCCTGTCTCTTTATGCTCTCCTCCTGTTTGCTTTGGTGTGGCTGGTTAAGTGAATGACGCAGTCCGTGATGGACAGATTGTTAACGGCTGGTCTATGTGGTAATACAATCGGGCAGGACATCCAAACGCCACCTATCATTCATCAACCTCAAATATGGCTTTTCCTCTGAAAGATGTATGTAGTAGCAACTTTACATGGCCGCTCAATATGATGTTAACCTAGAGAAATGTGCGCTATTGAAGTGTTTGTGGAAGCGCTGCTTTGCTGCAGGACACGCCCGGTGCGCTCACTTGCTCTTAAAATCTCCAATATTTTGGTCATACAGATAAAAGTAGCCTAATACATCTTTCGAATCTGTAAAGACTCTACGTTTATTTGCGTTCACTCAGAATAACAACAAAACGTTGCACTTTAAGCAAACAGGATGCGCTTTAGGTCTCATGTGAACTTGAGCGAGAAACTTCAAACTCCGTCTTTGAAAAATATATCTATAGAGAGTGAAATGTCTAAAAATTAAAATAGAAGACGTGTGTGTTAGCATTGATGATTTACATGAAATTTAATCTGTGCAACACTGTGCATAAGATGGCTTTCAGTTCAATATAATAACAAAAACGACATTTTGGGTTTTTATTCAACTAATAAGGTGGGCACGCTGTGATCTGTACTATATTTTTACTGTAATTGACAGTTATCGCAAAAACAAAAACATCAACACGGGAGTGGGAGGGAATGGGAGTCATTCATCCGGGAGTGGAACGGATTTTCCTCCAGTTTTTTCGTGGATTGGGACGGGAAGAGATTAAAGTTTGTGATGCATTTTGGAAACAGGAGATGAGCCCCTGGTCATAAATGCGCCACCTGGCTTGAGAAACCCGTTCTCAAAGACTTACTTTAGCCATTATTTGGGTAGCACATATATTCTGAATGCCTTCGGCAGAATTCAAATGAGCCATTTTAATCTAGATTAATTCCAAGATTACAGTGAGATTAATCTAGATTAAAAAAATCTATGCCCACCACTAACTGATACACATGCCTTTTCTTTCTCCACTGTTTACATTAAGACATTAAGGTATTTTCTTAACCTACTGTTTACAAGGATGTTAGCCGAAACATGCATTTCGATGTAGTTTTATCTGAATTTATTCATCCATGCTCCAAACCAGTTTTCAAAACCCAACCCTAGCGAGACGTGATTTGACATTCGTACCGGGATCCGGGTCCTCCAGCTTCTCTTTAAGGCGTGGGAAGGCAGGGCGAAGGGACTCAGGGTACTTCAGGAACACTTTGTACATGATCAGCACCGCCTTCTTGCGAATGTACGGCTTAGTGTGGGACATCTGAGATGGATGAAGGGTGAGACAGAATGAATGTGTGCTCAGCGTCAATATTTTCCTGAAGTAAACACTGTGAATGGATTTACCAAAGTCATGATGTCATTGGCCAGGTCACGAGCAAGGTCAGGGGTCACGAAGCAGGAAAGGCCAGTCAGGGCCACGCCGGTGTCGTACTGGTTGGGACTACTGAGATCCTGTTGAGAGATGATAAAGCATCCTACAGCAATCAGCAGGGATTTTATAGTTAACTACAACTAAAAATAAAACCATTAAATACATTTTCTTTACTTGAAACAAAATAAATGTAAATTTTAATTTAAGTTTTTATTTAAATAAAATTAAAACATTATTTCAGCTAGTTGCCAAGGCACCATTTCTCATCTTAATTTAGTTTAACCTGATGTACTAAATTAACTAAAAACAATAATAGTATCTCAGTGATACTGAAATAACTGGCAACCAGTGTAATCAAACAAATAGAGGTGAACGGTTTCGAAACGCACCTTGCGGATCTGATTGGTCGTCAGCATGATGACATCAGTTCCCTCATGAAAGCATTGCGATGCTGCAAGGTAGCCAATTCGCTGAAAACAGGAGACGAAAAAGACATTTATGAACCAGTGTTTCTAGAAAAAAAAGTAACGTAATTTAAAAAAACCAAATTAAAACATTAAGTTGTAGCAATTAAATATAAAGATTAGATTTAAAAACTTAAAATATGTTTTAGAAGAGTCCTCAAGTTTAAATACTACAATTACTAAAAAAACAGTAACACTTTACTATGGTTCTAAATTCGAATAATCTTTGTTAATATTAGTTAATTGTACTAGTATTGTTCAATGTTCATTTTAGCACAGTCCTTTAAATAATATTAACCGTTATAACTTTTGATAGTAATAATGTATCGGTAATGTTGAAATGAACATTAACATTAATAAATGCTTCAGAAGTATTTTTTATTGTTAGTTCATGTTAATGTTAACAAATGGAATTTATTGTATTAAGTCTACATAACCACTAGGTGTTGCACGGTTCAGGAAAAACCCAAACCGGTTCTCCACACACGGTTCTGCACGCGCTAGGACCTCGGTTCTACTTAAAGGGATAGTTCACCCAAAAATGAAATTTCTGTCATCATTTACTCAGCCTCAAGTAGTTCCAAACCTATATGCATGTCTTTGTTCTGCTGAACACAAAGGAACGTGTTCTGAAGAATGTGGGAAACAGAGTAGTTCTGGGGCAACATTGACTTCCATTAGTTTTTTTCCCCTACTATGGAAGTCAATGGTGCCCCAAAACAGTCTGATTACAAACTTTCTTCAGAATATCTTCCTTTTGAGTTCGGCAAAACAAAGAAATTCATACAGGTTTGGAAATCTGACAACGCATCTGCAATATGGTTTGTTATAAATAATATGTGAAACAAACAGGGTTCGGCTAATGTATGCTTCTGTTGATTCTGGCTTCCCAATACATTACAACAATAGTAAAGAAAGGAAAAAAAGAAAAAAAAAAAAAAAAAAAAGAATTTTTTTTTTTCAAAAGTGGCCAAACCATTCACTCTTGTTCAATGCGAGTGTATGCTGGAATATGAGCATTTATTCTGTCATCACCCAGGTGCTGATGGCGTGTGAGCACATGTGAGACCTGAACAGCACACATTGATAACTACGTTTAAACTAAACTCATGTAAGTGTTTGCCAGTTTCAACATTTAAGAGCAAGAGGACGCTTGCTCGCGGGCACAGTGATTTGCACTCATCAGAAGCGCAAACCCGCGCCTCAGAACGCACGCAAATATTAAGCTCTCTCTGAAGTTTTGTGTTTGAATAGAAAAATTCACACAAAAATGATGTCAAAATGCTCGTCTTGGTAAGTATCCTATAGCAGACATAGCCAGCTGAACGTACAGTATCAGTGTATTCTCTTAAAGTGACAGCACTTTCTTAATATTCATCAAACAGCAACAACAAAGAAATCACTCACTGCTCTTGACTGAATAGATTTTGTAACTTTAAGATATACAGTCAAATATGCAGTGCTGTTTTACATTTGATTACTTATTTGACTTACTATTCAATTTCTGCAACTAAACTAATGCTAGACCTACCTAAAAAACAGAAAATCACTGTCTATTTTATTTGTATCTTTACTGTGTTGTATCTTTTATTGTATTTATTTTGTGCTGTTGCTAGTAGTCAGACCTGTTAATCCTTTTTTTTTTTTTGACAGTATAGTTTTTCCACAAACATACCGAACTGTGCAGAAACAGTGACTCTAAAACCATGATACAAACCAAACCGTAAAAAAGTTGAACCGTGCCACCCCTAATAACCAGTGGTGCAAAGCAAAACTAAAAAAGTAAAATAAATATTAAACTATTAAAAGTTGTTTTCAGTCAGTGAAATAATTGGAAATAAAACATTTATATTACAGAGTTAAAATATAAACATAACTTTGCTATAAGGTCTTAAATAATACTAAATTAGCATATAAATAATACAAAATGTTGAAAACCTCTGGATCTGGTCTGACTGAGTGCTGATATTATTTTCGACGTCGCCTCTCACCTTGAATGTGAACTTGGAGGAGCTCATCACCTCCACGATGTTGAACGCAGCCCAACTGACATCATAGCCAATCATCTGCAACTGTTACGAGGAGAAAGCAAACAAATAAGTGACAGCTTGAGCTCAAAGCATTATAAAGCAGATCAGAGAGGATATAAACGATGGATGCGCTTACGTAGGTGAGCTTGCAGACTGCATTGGCTTTAACAGCGATGTTGTCCTGTTTGAGTTCTTGTTTGATCTCATCGATGCATGTCGAGATGTATTTGGCCTGTAGAAGGAACAGAGAAAGATTGAGCCAAAAACAAGACGGCAATGCAATGACAGCCTGGGGCATTGTTAAGCTTCCTGTTGTCAGGAGCATAGATCAAATAACTGCCTGAACTTAACCGAAATAAACATCTTAAACTAAAACTTTAACATTTGCTTTATTTCTAACTGAAAATATATCCAGTTGTTCAAGCTGCTCTTTCCATATAATGAAAGTGAATGGAGACCAGCAGCACATAAAAAGAAAATATATTATTATAATATACTAAAACTTATTTCTAGTTGCCAAAGCAAAATTGATCATGTTCATTTAGTATAACTTGATATACTAAAATAGCTAAAACTGAAATAAAATACTATAAAAGACATTTATATAAAAGGACACTTCATGATTTTTCAGACATGTGCTCACATTAGACTATATATAAGCAACAATCCACAGAGCCACAAAGATTCATTGTTGAAAACTAAACCTAAAATGTAAAACATGCTCAAAACTAGGTCATCATGTGTGTGTTTGTGTGTGGAATGAATGACTAAAAGCCATTGATAAACCACAATACCTCAAGGCTAGTGACATTACATTGTTAAATTATAAAAAATAAATTCATTAAAAAAAGAGAAAGAACCTTGGACACCCAGCGCACACACTCTCTGCATCTCAGGGACACACAGGGTGCTGTTGTATGGGCGAGTCATGTGTCTTTAGTCATGAGACAGCCAAAGCAATGACAGCAACAACTGGGGTTAGAGAACTGTTACATGGGCACAACCTCTCGTATACCACAGACACACAGAGAAAGACGTCTTCACTGGGGTAAAAGTGTAAATATATGGTATATTCTCCAGAAGACTTTCCAGTCACATCTTTACAAACCCCTTGTGACCCATTATGGGTAACTTAAGCCTACAGAGACTGAGCACACAAGGTACACAAAAGTTATTCAGGAGGTTTTCCTATCACATCCTTAAGAAATTCTTGTGAGTGGTGCATTGTGGGTAATTTCCACCCAGTTAGATTCTTCAAAAGGTTTTTCGGTCACATCTGGATGGAGCATTATGGGTGATTTCATTTTCGACCACGTATATACAAAAATATAAAGTGAAGGTTCTCCAGACTATTTCCAAACCCCATCTTCACAAAACCTTTGTGAATGATGCATTTTGAGTAATTTATTAAGCCCAGAGAGACTAAAAAACAATGCAAACTAAGTTATTTCTTGCCACGTCTTTACAAAATTCTTGTGAATGGTGCACTATGGGTGATTTCCATGAAGTAAAAGTGAGGCAAATGAAGGTTCTCCAGAAGTGTTTACGGTCACATCTTTAGAAATCCTTGTGAACGATGCATTGTGGGTAATTTAAGCCCAGAGACTGAAAAATCAAGGTAAACAAAGGTTTCCAGAAGGTTCTTTTAACATCTTTCCAACATTCTTATAAATGGTTTATTATAATTTCAACCCAGTGAGATTTAAAATATGGGATAAACAAAGATTCTCCAGAAGGTTTTTCTGTCACATCTGGAAATTTTGTGAATGGTGCATCATGGGAAAAAGATTTATTAGGGAAACGAAGGTTTCCATGTCAAATCGTCATGAATGATGCATTATGGGTAATTATTAGGGCTGTGACGTTGCGTCACCGCGTTGGTCGGTTGTCACCACGGTTGTGTATTGCCACCAGCGGTAGTGCACTTGACATCACACTAGGGCTGTCAAATTGGCTGAAAAACTAAATTCTAATTTACTATTTACTAAAATATTATCAAAATTCGAATAATATTCAAATTTAAAAGGCATAAATTCAGTTAGGAATAAAAAGCGTTTGGCTTCACTGAGGCCACAAGAGGTGCATCGAGCAAAATATTACCAAATGCACATTTCTTCAAAGTAGGGCTGGGCAATATGAGCAAAATGTATATCTCTGTATTTTTGGATAATCGTTTGAGTTTTCCCTGTGTGCGTTTTATTTTGACTTCAATATCAGCAGCAATTCAGCGTCAAGCAGTGTTTAAAATAAAAAATACTGTGGAACCAAATAAATGAGAAACAAATGTTTATTTTTATTTTTATTATCACTTAGATCAGGGTAATAGATCGCTCACGCTATAGGTCAGTGTTTCTCATCCAGGGGGCGAGAAATAAAACTCAAATATAATACATTCTCTAATATTAGGACTGCATGTTAAGTAATGTAAAAGGATATATAGCCTATAAAAATAACAGTACCACCTCTCTACGTATTCTTTGTTTGGAAGAAATACGGTTCTCATCAGACTCTCAGGGTGAACAGTGGCTCAAAAAGTCTGTATGAGCACATGATACACAAACTACAGCTCTCAGTTGGATAAAAGAAGCCAGTGTCATACTAGTAGCCTAAAGTTTTGATGGACGACTATTGTAATAAAGGTAAAGCTGATTAGAGTGACATACATTATCGTGCATTAGGCACGCGTTATGTCCGTAATAAATGATGCGCAAACGAACCGTGTATGTGCGCTCTCGATCACTCTAACATCATATTTCTGCTTGAATACAGCGAGTGTTTTATAACGGTTGCTCGCGTGTGTTGGAGAAGTTTGTGAGGATCAGTGGTGTTTATGTGCATGCGGGCATCAGATGCTCCAAACAGCTTGTTCTTACAGAGGAACTATTTACTGATGGCGTCGTGAATAATGAATAATAATAAAACACTATTTTATTTATTATTATTAAATTAATGCAACAAAGATACATCACAACAAGCCTTTTTAATTATTTATTTAATATGTATTTGATCATTTATTTACTTCTCACTTGGTAGATCTTAATTTTATTCAAAAGTATATCCGCACAGAAAAGTGTTGATGACTTAGATTAATGTCAGACTCAGAAGTCAACAGGCTTAAACGGCGCTTTTACATTTGGTTTTGAAACTCTTCCGCCATCATCTTCTGTGTCACCTCACTCTTCTTGTCAGTCATCTCTCTTTACATGATAAATTAAATCTGATCTGTGATGTAGAGGTCTGCGCGGGACTGTTTTTTTAGGGTTTTATTCCGCTCCTGCGATATATTCACTGTCTGTTCACATTTCTGATGAAAGACAGAGAGAGATAGGCTAACAAATAAAAGTTTAGTCTGCACAAAATTGTATGCAGAAACAATGCAGACCTAGACTGCTGTGATGCAAGACTCTCCTTCGTTCGGTGCGCTGCATTGACAAGCAGCGTTCAGTTTTAATTGTAGTGTCCTCTAACTGAACAAAATCGTTTTTATTACTATAAAAAAAATCTAAACGACGGTGAGGGACGGTGCCACGGTGGGCGGGTGATGTAACGGTGTTGAGGCTTAACACCGGTATAACCGTCATCACGTCTATCGTGGCAAGCCTAACGCATTTAGGACAAGAGCACACATCAGATTCATCATTGCTGATTAGGGCTGTGCGATATGGACCAAAAAAACCTATCACGATTTTTTTATTTTTTTTTCCCGATTTCGATTTTAATCACGATTTTGACACAAACAGACATGCTTTCAGTTATAATGCATTCTGTGTGAATTTGAAACATATTTCCAAAGGAAACCAATTAGACCTTTCCCAAAAAGTTGTAAAATGTCTCTAGAACAGACATGGCAAAATACATATATATATATATATATATATATATGTATATGTGAGTAATCAAATCCAACAAAACAAGATGCAACCAGAGCATGTGAGGGAATCGAGCGGTTCAATATTCTGCTTTGTGTGTGTGCACTCCAGTCGTCGTTCACGGCCAAAGCAAACGCTCCGCTAATGTTTGCTCACGCTCACCGGTAAACCAAATCCCGCTCAGATCACGCTCACATTAAATGTCTCCAGTAACGTTAGGCCCAGGGCTCGAAATTGCGACCATTTTGGTCGCATATGCTCGAAATGTAATCTGTGCGACTCAAAATATATTTGGGAGCATTTGTGCGAGTGCAAATAATTGCTGTGGTGCGACCTCTACAGTTCCCTTCGAGCTGTCACGAGACATCACGGAGAATTCTCCGTCTGCTCGCTCTCAGGGAACCGAGGTTACCATAGTAACCGGAGCGTTCTCTGCTAAACGCTTCAAGAATTACTGCGCATGTGCCACGTGACCGGAGCTAAAGCAGGTTAAGCTTTTCATTCCCGCTGGTCTAAAGTGTGCTTTTTCTGAGCCCGCACCAAACGCGCGAACTAAAAAGCCTGTCTAACAGCGCCTGATTACTCAACTAAGTTATCTTTTGAGCCAATACTGTCAAAACACACAAGGTTTACATATAGATTCAGTTGGTTATGTTTAAAATGAAATTAAACCGTGAGTGGAACCAAGCGTGCCTGTATATTAGATGCGTGCAGCTCTTAAAGGGACAGTATTAAACATGCAGCCGACTGTCATTAAAGGGATAGTTCACCCTACAATTTTATTTCTGTCATTATTTACTCACTGACATGTTGTCCCAAACCTGTATTAATTTATTTCTTGTGGTGAACACAAAGAAGATATTTCAAAGAATGTGGTAACCAAACAGTTGCTGGTCCACTTGATAGGATATAAAAAATACTATGGAACTCACTGGGGACCAGCAAATGTTTGGTTTTCCACATTCTTCAAAATAGCATGTATGTCCAGCAGAAGAAAGAAACTTTTTCTTAAACTTTTTAAACTCACTCAGGTTTAAAACTAATTTTGAGTGAGTAAATGATGGTATTAATATAAAACACTATGACAGAATCGACAGACAGATGACCGAATTTATTCTTTAATGTTAAAACAACAAAACCATAGAGAAAAACATAACTTGCTACTCTTGACTGAAAAAAACAATACAGTTAGTTACTTTAATGGGAATAAATCTATAGGGTTTTATTTTTATTAATTGTTCATTCAATTTCTTGAATGCTCCTACTAAATATGCCTATTGTACCTGATAATTAAACGCTGTTTGTATATTATGTGTAGTTGTAATGTGTATATTTGTTCTTATTTTTCATAAGAAAAATAAAATAATGACAAAGATTTTTATCTTCGCCCACTTTGGCCTAAATATCCACCATTCTTATTTATATTTTGTTTCCTTGAAAGGCTTTGTCTTTATAATAGGAAATTAGTTTGGCAGTACTGCTCAGACAAACTGGTAAAACTAACATGACAAAGAACTGGGATAAAATCGTGAAATGTCTAAAAATTAAAATTGATATGATATTTTTGCCATATCGCCCACCCTACTTGGAACTGACCGGTTTTGACCGCACTTGCACAAACTGCATTGAAATCATTTTCCAAATTTTCATTTGTGTGGAAATATTACCAAGTCTGTAAACAGCCATTAACAGAAGCCAGAGACGCTGAAGACGGACACAAAGAACATAAAATACTGTAGCAGCCTGAGCAAGCTCAACGTTCACTATGCAAAATATAGAAAGGAAATCATAAATATTGAATTGGGAGTGGGGGTCTATATGAATGTATTTCTGAGGGGAACTGTTTTGAGAAATGTTTAAATGACATTTTCTTCTCATCTTGCATGTATAAAAAACAAAGCACTGCAGCTTAAGGGTCAGGTTCAATTGATTAAGCTTTTAATCATCAGGAAGGATGTTGCCCGCCCTTCCGCTCAATTGGCGGTTGTGTTGCTCCTTAACAGGGCTCTAGACTAACTTTTTGCACTGGGTGCACCGGCACAAAAGTTAGGTGCACCAAAAATTTTCATATAGGCAATATTGACTAGTAAACGATTAACTAACAATCTGGTCAACATAAAGTTCTTTATTTGAAGCACAAATTCTAAGAAAGGTAACTTACTGAAAAAGTGATGGTGCTTAAAGTGCTTCACTGAGCTAATATTTAAACTTAAAATATCTCAAGATAAATGAAATAAAAAGAACATCTAAATTAAGTGTTTTAAGGGCTTCAAACTGAACATCTCATGGCTCAATGTATTATGGACTATCCTCCATTGCAGTCACATGCCTCTCGGATGGCCAACTCCTGTAGTTTGTCCTTCTTGATCTTTGGCAGGGGCTCTAGAGTGCCAATTTGGTCACGTGCACTAATTTCTCGGGTGCGACTAACAAAAATCCCAGGCGCACTGGTGAGTCCAGCCATTCGAGAAAAGAAAAAAAAGTATCCGCGACTCAGAAACTCTGTGGTTCAACAAAAGACACCCCGTTAGGCTTATATCGTGGTCTAAACCAATCAGAGATAGTGAAGGGCGGACCCCTCTGATTGG
Organism: Gymnocypris eckloni scoliostomus; assembly: GCA_027564155.1. NCBI lineage: Eukaryota > Metazoa > Chordata > Actinopteri > Cypriniformes > Cyprinidae > Gymnocypris > Gymnocypris eckloni. Next base: position 46,684 of record JAJHNS010000058.1, read on the forward strand.
CCGTGGTCCAGATATTCCTGTATGTGTGTGTGTTGACAGATGCGTCCACGCTGTGCTGCAGTCAGACAGAGAGAAAGAGGTGAGTAGTAGAAATGCGTGCAGTGTTGCCAACTTAGCGACATTTAGCGCCTTTGTAGACCCCATAGCAACTTTTTGTTTTACAAAAGCAACTAGTGACAAATCGATCTCTCAGAGTGTCCCTGTGATCGCAGCAACGGCGAGATCAGCGCTTTCTCTGCATCTGCTCTGTTCAGCGGCGTCTGAGAGGAGCCCGTTCAGTTAAAACAGATATTATTGCTTCTCTAAATATACATGCAAATATAGAAGAAATCACAGCACAGGGAATTGTCTTGTCTTATATTGTTTCTTATTTGATTTCATCAGACAACGGCTCAATACAATTATAAATTAGTATTTTTGTGCAGACTAGCTTCTTGGAAAGGAGAGCTGGTTATGAATTCTTAAAGCGACGTGTTTCAGTCATTATTTCATATTTTATCCTGTTGACTGACAACATAAACAGTCAAATATATAAAGTAAAACAGTTTTATTGAGAATTTGGCTGCATTAAAATACAGTATGAGCACAGAGGCGATTAGACAGAACAGAACAGTTATTTTTTCTTTACTTTACTTTGTCATTTAGCAGACGCTTTTATCCAAAGCGGCTTACAACAAGAAAAAGTAACTAAAATTAAAAGTTAAAACTATACATATTATATACACACATTTAAGAAGATAAAGACATGAAATAAAACATGACAGAAGGGCCAAGTCTGGAAGATGTTTAATGCTAGAGAGTGTGGTCAGCTGGTTTAGCCAAGGACAAAGATCAAGAAGGCCAAACTACAGGAGTTGGCCATTCGAGGGGCATGTGACTGCAATGGAGGATAGTCCATAATACATTGAGCCATGAGATGTTCAGTTTGACGCCCTTAAAACACTTAATTTAGATTTTATTTATCTTGAGATGTTTTAAGTTCAAATCTCTGCTCAGTGAAGCACTTTAAGCACCAACACTTTTTCAGTAAGTTACCTTTCTTGTAGAATTGTGCTTCAAATAAAGAACTTTATGTTGACCAGATTGTTAGTTAGTCGTTTACTAGTCAATATTGCCTATATAAAAATTTGGGTGCACCTAACTTTTGTGCCAGTGCACCTAAGAAAAAGTTAACGCAACAGTGCACCCAATGCAAAAAGTTAGTCTAGAGCCCTGTTTGGCCTCGGCTAAACCAGCTGACCACACTCTCTAGCATTAAACATCTTCCAGACTTGCCCCCTCTACACAGATTCTTATCAGATCTTCCACTGTGTCTGAATGAAAATGCTCTAGTGCAGTGCTTCTCAAACCCTCCCATTAAACCTATTAAAAAATCCTTCAAAATATACCACAGACAACATTCTTCTAATATTGTTATGACTTTTCTGACTTCGAGAACCATTGTAGGGCTCCAGACTAGCATTTAAGGACACCAGCACCAGTGCCTTTAAGTTCTACAGAAGGTGGCACCAGCACCTGACAGTAAAGCACTCACTTAACATGTACATCTTGTACACACATGTACAAGACGCGTCTTACAGATATACTTGTGCTGTCTGGGTAGTTGAGATGCAGTTAAATTAACTTTATCAATGTAATTCATAATGTCTAAATATAATTTAATAAATACAATATATATATATATATATATATATATATATATATATATATATATTAGAGTGCAAATGGCTGATAAGCCTATAAGTACTTCTCTGCAGCCATCTAATAGTGGTAATTTAATGTATTTTTTATTTTTAAATAAGTGGTTGCTTTCCTACATTATGAAACGTTTAGTTTTATAAATGGGAAAACCTATGAAGGATGAACAAATAATGTCATCACATTAAAAATAACTTTAAAATTCGGTAATACTTAAAGTTTGAAGTGCTGGGAAAAGTTGTGTGAAGCATTTAAAAACACTTTAAGACATTCGACCATTTCTGTCACAAGTTGTTCCTGTAACGTTAGTTATATTAAATTAATGGTGAATGGTGGAGATTTGTGTTTATTGAACAACGTTTCTCCTGTTTTCCACATCAGTGGAGTTTGTTCTGATATCTGTAGCTTTAACATAATTATGTGCCGAATTTGAATGCTTCTTACAAGATCTGACAGAAATGTTATGGATTCTGCGGCTAATTCTACTACTTTCTTCACTGTATCTCCCAGCGCTGTGTATAACGGTGTCGCGTGATCGAGAGCAGCCCGCGGCGCCGGTCCGAGCAGATAAACGGTCTGTAGCCCAAACGAGTAGCGCGGATTTGTTCCGCTTCGGTTCGTTTGTCCGATGTAGCTCTTGTAAATCGTGCATGAAGAGGCATAAGCTGTTCATTCCATTTTTGAACTGAGAAACAACCTTTCTTTGACTGAATGCGCATTGCGATGACGTCACAAGACGCGTCTAAGAGCAAAATCTGCAGCACTTTGGAAAATAGCGGAGTTTGCATGATTTTGAGATAAATTCAGCGATCGCAGAATCCTGGAGGGACTGTCAGACACTCACTGAACAGATCAGATTCAGAGAAAGAGCTGCGTGCATCTCTACTACTCACCTCTCTCTCTGACTGCAGCAGCACACGCATCTTCAAACGCACACACACATACAGGAATATCTGGACCACGGCCAATCAGAGGGGGGGTCCGCCCTTCACTATCTCTGATTGGTTTAGACCACGATATGAGCCTAACGTGTCTGTTGTCGAACAGCAGAGAGACTTTCTGAGTCGCGGAGACTTTTGTTTTTTTCCTCGAATGGCTGGACGCACCAGTGCGACCAAAGTTTTTTTTTAGTCGCACCCCTGAGAAATTAGGTCGCACGTGCGACCAAATTGGTCGCACTCTAGAGCCCTGCTTAATATTCAGTGGGTGCTCCTAAAACATTTGTGGTGCTCCTAAAACATTTGTGGTGCTCCTAACTTCTTGAAGTTGGGAGCACCAGTGCTACCAAGTAAAAAAAGTAAATTTCGAGCCCTGGTTAGGCCTATTTATTTTTTCCTGTTTATAGTGAAATTATTGAATAAATGTCTCAATTAAAGCAGTAGTCCGATAAGAAATGGTTATGTTTCAGGGTGAAGTTGTTAATTTAAATTAGGGATGTTCATTAAACTTTAACCGACTGATAATAATTTTGACCGATTAATACAATCAGTTAAACGGTTTAAAGTAACTTATTTATTTATTTGTAGTAATTTATCAAAATATTTTAAAAGGTTTGCTGCATGGTTAAAATAAGCTATACACGTATAAACAAAACAAAACAAAATGTTTTGCATAACTTCACGGCGGTACGGTGATAACGCTAAACAGCACAGATTTTACTACATATTTAAACAGAGCAGTGTGTTTTTTTCCATATGTTTGACCGGTTGTTTTTATAATGATAATGAACAGGCTGCATTGTGAAGGTAGAATGCTTAAATGTGTGCGCATGCGGCGCTGAAGCAATCACTGGATTTATTCCTCTTCCAACAGTAGAAGCAACTCCTCTTGGTCATGAAGATAATCGGAATTGTAAAAGGTCTGCTTTTATTTGTGTACATAAACAATAAAAAAATTATCTTTGCTTTTTTGTAAAATAATAAAAACAATAGAATGCATCTTTCTGCCGTCTGCTTTAATTTCGCGCAGCACAATAATGAACAAACTCTGCATACTCTAAAAAACACTGGGTTCAAAACAAACCAATTTGGGCTGGTAAAAGAGTACATTTGGGGTTAATTTTACCCAGTAAATTTGATTGTTTATTTAACCCATCATTAATGGATGATTTAACTCAGCTAATGGCTTTATTCGTTTCTATTATAATATTCGCTTTTTTTCCTTTATGCATGAAATAATATTTACAGATTAACTTAAATCCTCTAAACTTCTGTAAAATACTCCAGACGTGATAACTTCCTTTATTTCTCATTTGCTTGTTTTTATAAGCTATAGGCCTACACATTGCCTATTTAATCTCGTTTAACAAACATTAGAAGTAAAGATTAAACATTAAACCGATGTAATTCACGAGTAAATGGACCACTCTGTAACTGTGTTTCCACCGTAACGGCGCTGGCTCTCACGCCGAGTTGGAGTCGTGTTCGGCGGGAACTGATCAGGATCAGACCGCCGCTCTGCGCTTCACTCATGGACGAAACTTACTGCGATTGCCTTCATTACCTGCTCAACAACAAACAGTCAACAGCTCTGAGGACATGTTTTAACATCCAAAGTATTTGTGTTCTGTATCTTTATAAATATAATCGTTTATTTTATGCAAAGCATCAGACTCTTCATCACGTAATAAGACCGACGCGACGCGAGCGACGTTCGTTTAGTGATTCACACCGCGAATGTTGCTCTGCATAGATTTAAACAATATACTGACAGAAACAATTTTATAAATAAAATAAAATGTACACAAACTACCCAAACACTGAACAAATAACCCCAAAAAATGACCCAAAAGGCTCAACCCAGCATCTAGGTGAATTTAGTTTTTCTCCGCTTGCAGAAGTGCTGCAGGTGCGTGATGTAATATGATATGATCAGGTGAATCCTCGTTCTGTTGTTTGCTGCTTTTTGCACATGTGAAATTAATCCCCGAAAAACAGATGCTAGTATTTTTAACGGGTCACAGACACTTATTCTTTTTAATTTAATTAAGTTCTATAATATTTGTCGGTTAACGGTTAGGAAAAATAACCAAAATGAACATCCCTAATTTAAATGTATAACCTTTAAAATCTTAACTTAAAAACGTGTCTTGTTTTGAAGCCACTTGGAACATTTGCGTAAAAAATTAAATAACTGAAAAGTATCGTTTCCATTAAAACAACGCTTCATATTCAAAACACGCACACAAGATGAAAAGCAGATATAGAATTTCACAAAATACTTATCAGGCCCATGAAAGCACACACAAGATGAAATGCACTTGACAAATAATTATTTCGTGGCGTAAATAAAAGAAACACTTTCTAAAATTAAAAATAGACCAAAACTGCGGGGAAATGCGGTCCATTAAAACGTGTCAATCTTCACAGGATTTTAGAATTTGCTTTTAGAAACATTAGCTTAGACAAACATTGCTTAGCTTATTCCACAGATTCTGGAATTAACAAATTACCAAAGGGCATTTTGCGTTTAGCAAGTGGCGCTGAGGTATGAGCGAGCGGAGCGGGATCTTCAGAAAAACGCTCTTGCTCTAAAGGAAATATGATCGCTACTCCCCGCTGTGTGCTCTGCATGCAACATGCATTTTTTTGGCCACCAAGTCCTTATCCTGTTCTGAACTCATCTTCTCTGTTTCTTTAGCATACTATCTGTCTGTATGCCTGGTCTGTTCTGTTCTGCTGCATTCTGATTAGGGGTCGACCGATATGTGTTTTTCAGGGCCGATGCCGATTATTACAGATCAAGTAGACCGATAACCGATATTTTGAACCGATATACGTGTCTGGTGTAAAAATTAGGGGTCGACCGATTATCGGCCTGGCCGATTATCGGCGCTGATATTAAGCATTTTACCGATTATCGATATCGGCCATTTTAAAAACAGATTTGCCGATAATTTGTTTTTTTTTATGCAAACAAACATTCTTTACAGGTGACATTATTTATTGGTGAATAAATAATACAGGTGAAACTATTTAATGTTTAAATGCACTATTTGGCTCGATGCAGCCTGTCTGAGCTCAACACTCTGTGAGAGTGAGGCGATCTCTCAATCTCTGAGAGTAATCTCTGCCCACCGCTCATCTGATATGTAGAGAGTCACGAGTCCGACCAATCAACGCGGAAAACTGAAGGCAGTCTCACACCGAGAGCACTTGCTAACTGGAGCTGCCTCAGTGATCACGCATCAGTTGTCTCTCAAAGGTAAAGCAGCAGCAGACGTTGCTGAAGTTGCAAAACACCTCAATATAACCCATGATGTCCGCGATGCGGAAAATGCGGGCGGAATCGCGGAATGCAGTCATATAATGGAATTTACCGTATAACGCGGAATGTGTTGAAGTTTGGATGAATTAATCAAAAGTAGGTCAGTACACTTAAATCGACTCGCGCTATGGACTAGTATCTATAAATATTAAGCCGCAAAAACACTATTTAAATATGAATCCTGCATGTTCTGCATCTCTGTTAATGAATGACACAGACGTGCGGTTTCATTTACTGCACACATACATACTGAAGCGCACGTGACGCTCGCAGTGACTTCAGCGTCTGCCGTCTCACTAAATGAGGACATAAATACATGAACAACATCCCCAGAACTGCTCGCAGAGTCACTTCATGAGCATTTGACGGTTTCATTTGAGTAAAACGATCGTCATATCATATATACATAGGCTACAGAAACTTAAAAGGTCCTCATGGCAACCTGTCAAAATATAAGTTCGGTTTAGCCGAATATATTACTGTATACGTAATACAACTACAACAATTATTACAACTTTTGTTGAGAATAATCACTGTCACGCTAAATACGTTTACTTTAAGTTTTACAAAATGTTTACAGAATGCTTCTGGGTAGGGCTGTAACGATACACCAAACCCACGATTCGGTTCGTATCACGATTTTTTACCCACGATTCGGTTCGTATCACGATTTTTTCGTGGGGGTAAAAAGATTTTAAAACAATATTTTTATTAAATAACATTTGAAAAATCTTTATGAATTGAACACCAAAGAACAAGATTAAATATGCAAATTATTAACAATATAAATAGCCATATATAAAATAAATAAATAGCCAAAGCTATAACACTTCTGTTTTCTTTGTAACAAAATACTGTTGAAAAACAAACAGAACTAAACTCCATTGTGGAGATGATTCGAGCATGTTAAAATTCTTCTTCAATCAAGTTGTCGCTTCATGGAACGCAGCGTGACTCGTGTCTGAAGATACATATGTAAAAATACCATCCGCTGGCCGCGCGACCATAATATAAGGACCGCCGGAGAATACATCATCCTCTTCTTCGTCTTCACTGACTGGTCTGTTTGAAGAAAGCGTGCATTCTGGTAGGAATACAGTTTTGCTTTATTATCATGGCGAGCACTAGCAAGGCGTTCAATAAGTGTGTGGATCCGTGTCCTCGTTATTTGCGATGACACACACAATCTTTGCGTCTTTTGTTTGGGCAAGGAGCACGCACGCGATGTCCTTGAGGGGAAAATCTGTGTGCAACTAGCTCAACTTTTGCAGGCAGGCGTCACATGATTGGAAAGGTAGTCACGGGGTGTGTCGCGATTCTCTCTTATCACACCGCGACACAGGATCGTGGATCTGAGTGTCGCGATTTCGGTTTCATATCGCGTATCGTTACAGCCCTACTTCTGGGTGATCTCTGTACTTATGTTATTATTAATTTTATTAATATTACTGTTTATTTAATGTTGTTGTTATTAACAGTTTTCAGAATTAAAGACATGTTTAAAAGCATTTAAAGAACTTTTTTTGTCAGAGCTCTTGTTATTATTAATTTTGGCATTCATTTTCATTTTACACCAGACACGTATATCGGTTCAAAATATCGGTTATCGGTCTACTTGATCTGTAATAATCGGTATCGGTATCGGCCCTGAAAACACATATATCGGTCGACCCTAGTAAAAATGAAAATGAATGCCAAAATTAATAATAACAAGAGCTCTGACGGCGTTCTTAAATGCTTTTAAACATGTCTTTAATTCTGAAAACTGTTAATAACAACAACATTAAATAAACAGTAATATTAATAATAACATAAGTACAGAGATCACCCAGAAGCATTCTGTAAACATTTTGTAAAACTTAAAGTAAACGTATTTAGCATATTGTGTGATTATTCTCACACAACAAAACAAAAGTTGTAATAATTGTTGTAGTTGTATTACGTATACAGTAAAATATTCAGCTAAACCGAACTTATATTTTGACAGGTTGCCATGAGGACCTTTTAAGTTTCTGTAGCCTATGTATATATGATATGACGATCGTTTTACTCAAATGAAACCGTCAAATGCTCATGAAGTGACTCTGCGAGCAGTTCTGGGGATGTTGTTCATGTATTTATGTCCTCATTTAGTGAGACGGCGGGCAGCTGAAGTCACCGCGAGCATCACGCGCTTCAGTATGTGTGTGTGCAGTAAATGAAACCGCGCGTCTGTGTCATTCATTAACAAAGATGCAGAACATGCAGGATTCATATTTAAATAGTGTTTTTCTTAATATTTATAGATACTAGTCCATAGCGAGTCGATTTAAGTGTACTGACCTACTTTTGATTAATTCATCCAAACTTGACACATTCCGTGACATTCCGCGTTATACGGTAAATTCCATTATATGACTGCATTCCGCGATTCCGCCCGCATTTTCCGCATCGCGGACATCATGGGTTATATTGAGGTGTTTTGCAACTTCAGCAACGTCTGCTGCTGCTTTACCTTTGAGAGACAACTGATGCGTGATCACTGAGGCAGCTCCAGTTAGCAAGTGCTCGGTGTGAGACTGCCTTCAGTTTTCCGCGTTGATTGGTCGGACTCGTGATCATATCAGATGAGCGGTGGGCGGAGATTGCTCTCAGAGATTGAGAGATCGCCTCACTCTCACAGAGTGTTGAGCTCAGACAGGCTGCATCGAGCCAAATAGTGCATTTAAACATTAAATAGTTTCACCTGTATTATTTATTCACCAATAAATAATGTCACCTGTAAATAGTATGTTTGTTTGCATAAAAAAAAAAAAAAATTACAAAAAAAAACTTTTTCGGCAAATCTGTTTTTAAAATGGCCGATATCGATAATCGGTAAAATGCTTAATATCGGCGCCGATAATCGGTCGACCCCTAATTCTGATTGGTTCGGATAGCATACTGCAGGAGGTTGGGGCTGGGGGCAGAAAAAAAAAAATCGAGCTATAAAGCGATTTAGAAATCGCGCAATCTCAAATCGCGCAGCCCTAATTTAGACTATAAATCTATGCTAATTCACAAATTACCTCAAATGCCATACACAGCGTTTCCTTTAGATTGGCAGGTTTGAGCGCAAGAAAATACAGTTTATTCTGCATTCAACATTTTTTTTTTTCGTGATGGACATTGCTGGGAAAGCAAATACTACATCGCTGATCTGTAATAATTTCAATTCTTGTTAAATAATCCGCATATGTACAAGTGTCTTCAAGTTCACGATTGCAAACGCCCGGCTTGTCAGGTGTGTATTGGTGAGGCTCTCTCAAAACTGGTCAAATACAAACGAGACAGCAGTAAATGGAAGATGCCAACAAGAGATGTGGCAACATATGCCGCAATTCCAATTCCACAGAGAGTGCGTGCAGCAGACGAGGAGTTAACGCACCCGCTTGCTTGGTGACGGAACAGTGAACCGTGTCTAAACCGGACGCCACATCGCAACACAACAGGTTGAGTCTGTCTGCGGGACATTTGAACTTTGTGTCAGTACGTCATAAATAGGACGAGGTAGTTTAAGTGTAGGATGCCGCATCAAGTGTAGACAGCATCAGTGTCTATAACGGGTTCTCAACTTTCTTATTTAAGGCTAAATTCCTATTTAACTGTATTATCTCTTTGATATTTATTTTAGTGTTTTGCAGGCTGAGTGTTCACTGACGGAAGTGCTAAAATAAACACACATGTTTATTATTAGTTTAGTAAAAATCTGCCACCGTCACAGCCTTAGTAATTTTATTAATGTAAGAACAAAACATGAGGGAGTAGAATGTCCAATCCTCATTCGGCTCCAATGAATCGTGCATTATGGGTAATTTCAGCATATTGCCATGACTGAAATATTTGTTAGTAAGCCAAGATTTGGATTCGACCAGCTCAGCAAACCGTCACTGAAGTATGAAAACGAACTCAAAGTCCTTCCCAAGCAAACAAGAGAGCACAGTCTGGAGAAAAAACCTTCATTCCTTTCCTCTTTTCAAACACAAACCAGCAAACAATTGACAACTGTAAAATTAGGCATCTACGATGCCCCAAAATGATTCAACTCCAAAATTGTGTGTTTCAAATGCAACTACGATGTCCAAAAATACTGTTTAGTTAGACATCTCACTAGTTTTGAGCCCCAGCCAGTGCTTTGGATAAGTGCACCCACCTCTTGTGGAAAACAAATATAGAAGTCTCACACGAAACCACCAGCAGAGAGCAAACACACACACACACACACACACACACACAGACAGGCACACACACACACACACAGTCTGACAGTTCATTCAGGAGCCTATGAATATTTCACAGCACTGTCCACTGTTGGCCAGGTAACAGACACGATATATAGGTATACCGGTAGAGGTTACATTGACGAAGCCTTACTGATACCTGACTCCAGATGTTTGCATATTAAACAGGCCAGGAGACCAGAACGGGAACGTTAAAGCAGAGAATAAAGTGCGTTTTAAGGATGTTTGAGTTTGAATGCACATAACCTCGGTTTGATATTGAACTATAATGAAAGTAGGCAACCAAACAGAGCAAAACCAGTCAGACCTGAATCAAGATTGTAGTATAAAGTCACTGTAATGAGAAGCTAAGTTATGCAAAATGAAAAAATTGGATTAAACTTTTGAAATGTTTAATAAGTAGAGCTGCAACTAGTACTTAATAAAAATGAAGAACCGCTTAAGAAAGTGGTGTAGAAAATTATATTATTGATATGTAAACTTTAGTATTATTTCTATACTATTTTAGTTTTTATTAATATTTTGAATTAAAAAATATATATTTTCAGTTTTTATTTTAATTTAAGTTTGTTGTAATTGTTTTTAAAAAATAAAATACAATTGTTTTATTTCAGTTAGTAATTTTAGTATGTCATCTTACAACTTACATTAGTTGCAAAGGCAAAACAAATATTTTTCAAGTAATATTTATATTTTATTTCAGCTTTATTCAAAAACCGGCACAGATATTAATATTTTGGCCAACACCGATAAACTGATAATTATTTTAATGTTATGGCTGACAATGGATAAATGGCAAATAATACAATTCTATAACATCAAAAATAAATAAATAAATAAATAAATAATGCAAAATAAAAAAATTAAGACTAAATAAATGAATACATTTTAAAATGTTCCAAGTGAATTTGGCCATTGCAATTTTTAAAAGGATTAATTTTAGGATTTGTTAAAGGTTGCATTTAACAGTGTTATTAAATTATTCGTATTTTTAAAGATTACCTTCAAGTACCCTAAATGTAAAAATAGTGGAAATGAGCATGAATAGTTTAATAGCCAATATAAAGAGAGTGATTTTTCATAGACGTGATCACAGTGCTGTTTTTTTTACAGAATCAAGGCCACATCGGACAATGCAGGTCATCCAGGAAGGTCCACCCTGCATCAAACGGACACATTCACCGGCTACGGCACATCAGAAACACTTGACATCAGCGTTCAGTAGGTTTATTACATTTCATAACATATAAATCACTGTCCCGCTGTCTGCTGGAAGGGCAAACCGGTGACTAAAATCAATAAGAATCTTCAAAAAAAGGAACAGTATTCTGATGCCATAGAAGTGAGGAAACCCTGTTTGTGATTATAAATGCTCACGGTCAAAGCATCTTGTTCCCTTTTTCAAAGGGATGGGGGTGAGGATGGAGCATATTGGAAGAGAAAATTCAGCATTGTCATTGTAGGTAACCAGGCAGCCTGAGGCCTACTAATATTTCCACATTTCATCATTTCAACCACACATCACAAAACGAAAATCACAAGAAACCAGCGATTCTCATCCCTGACACTGTGGCCAAACTGACAGTTAAGACGATGGCGGTGTCTCCATAAATTCTCAGCTGTCTACCTAGTAGAGGTCGACCGATATATCGGGCCGATATTTGTCATTTTTTAATATATCGACATCGGACGATTTCCGTGTTTAGTAGCGCCGATTTAAAATCAGGCACGTCCGCGGGCAACCCCGTCGGAGACACAGAGCTGTCCTGGAGCAGCCCAGAACGGTGTGTGACATTTGTTCGGAAGCATGGTTTGATGCAGACAATAGCCGTGTTTCCATCCAACTTATTTGCATTTATGAAAATTCAGCTCAAGAATATGCGCATCTGCGTGTGTTTCCATCAACTGTGTAATGCGAATTAAAATGGACATCAGCCTAATAAAGTGACGTGTTCTGGCAAATGCTATATATATATATATATATATATATATATATATATATATATATATATATATATATATATATATATATATATATATATATATACACATATATATATATATATATATATATATATATACGTTGCACAGTTATTATCCTCATTAAACCTGTCTAACGTTAACCGTCAAGCATGTCAGAAATCACTAATGCTTTAACACTGTCCTTGCATACAAGGCTGTGAGTGTGCAACATGACAAAGATTTTCTTTTCTTTTGTGTGACTACTAGATTATAGTAATTTGGTTTGTAACTTGTAAGCAATCTGTTAACAACAAAAACAACACATTAGAGAAAGGTTTTGTTAGGGGTGTAACGGATCGTAGATGATCCGTACGGACCAGTCCCCACGGTTCGGCACGCATGTGATTCGCGGATTAACTGATAAGTTTAACCACCATAGAGTGAAGTGTATCATTTGCACGTGTTTCGGGACTCGCGCTCGTTTTCTGCGCTCTTCCGCTGCCGCACACACTTGAAGTACGCACAGGCAGAGAGAGAGAGAGTGAGAGGAGCGATTTCAGACAACGCCTCAACGGACGGATACATACACAAAGTTATGTTAAAATATCAGTTTTGGCAAGTATTCTGTTAAACACAGTCGGTTATGTCTTAAGTTAACGTATACAGCTGAGAAAGAACATGCAGAACAGTTGTGTTTCCTGCATGACATCCTGCCGTTCTTAAACTGGGAGTACTGAGAACTTTCAGTGAAAGATGGGAAGAGTGAGGAAGACTCAGGGACTGCAATTGAGTTCAAATTAAAGCACATTCCTTTATATATTGTTCTGTAATGTTTATATAATTTCCTTCACTCAAAAATGAGGGGTTTGCTGCCATGTTATTTGCACTAAAATAGATTTTTGTTGCTGCTAAGTCAAGTGCATTCACAGTTGGTTACTTGAGGACTTTGTTTTATATAAAAATGCAGAAAGTTGCTAAAAGCAGAAAGTTAGAATGCACTTTAGATATTCTGTGTAATTTATACCGAACACATGTTGCTGGTTGCTAGTGTGTTTGCAGCACTACTATTATTTTTATTTTTCAGTTTAATTGATTTGTATTCATAAAGTTGTATTTATTTTATTTAAATGTATATTTAAGTTAACATTTATGTTCCAACAATCTTGAAAGATTTTGCTTGATAAATGCTCTAAAACTTTTATGTAAATGATTGAAAGTTTATTTTTTTATATTACCTGTTTTATATATTTAATATTTGGTCAGTTTATTGATTTATTTGGTTAACTTTGGATAAATATTTAATTTGAATACCGTGCAGTGCACAAAAAATAAGAATAAGAAAATAAGAAAACGAAGGGGAAAACTTCAAGATATCGGCCCCAAAAAAACGGCAGCGATATCGACCATCGGCTGACCCTGACCTCTAAACATCGGTTACAGAAAAACCCATATCTATTGATCTCTACTACCTAGACAATATTTCTGGACATCAAAGTGATGCAGAATTCCGCATTATAAACCTTTTGAACATCTGAACTAGGGATGGTTTGATACCATAATGTTGGCTTCGGTAAGATACCAGAATGTGATACCTCAGTATCGATACTAAATCGATATCATAGGTGACAAATAATCAGCCTCAAAATATAAGAAAACTGAAACCAATTTTATTAAAATAATAATACTATACACACAGAAACTTCACTGCAACCTGTCAAAATAAGTGTGAATTTACATGTAACAGAAATATAATACTCTTGTATTACTTTTGTACAGTATTATGTATATCTTTATATATTCCATTTACTGACAAGTTTAAATAAAACAATTAAATCATAAAAATAATTACTAAAACCACATTAACCACTTAATTGTAGAAAAAAAATTGTTATAAATTTATTTTTAAGGAATATTCACAATTGTTCTACCAACCATTAATTTTAACAGTAAACCCGTTTGTTTGGCAAAAAATAAAAGGGTTTCATAAATGTATTAAAAATAAATACATTTTTCATGCCTTCATTTGATTATCAGAAAAAAAAAAAGTTTTGGACTTAAATAATTTTTTTCACTTAAATAAATGTTTTTGTTGTTATACAGAGAGTTAAGTATGTTGGGTACCGTATCGAATTTCAGGTACCGATACCGGTACCCAACCCTAATTTTGGGCACCTCTGATTCATCCAAACTTATTTGAAGACTCCAACCAACCTAAGCACATGAGAACGTTCAAAATTAATACAAGTTTAAATGTTCACCCTGAGCATTTTGTGCGTATAATATAAATGTTTAAACATTTTAACCAATATTTTGGCATATGGGAGCACTGGAAGGTTTGAACTAGAAATGTATCGGTGCGTTCCAACAGTCAAATCGAACATCTGTCAACATCACAGTATTCGAATCAAAATGACCATCGTTTGCGTCATCATGCGCGTTCGAATCTTCGAAACGAAAATCATAGGAGCCCTGTGATGCCCACTTGCCCAGCAAATGCTGTCTAGATAGGCAGCTCACTAGGTGTTAAGACACGGCCAATCTCATGACTCACATAAGTGAGGTCAGCTATTTTGAATTGACATCTGTTCTTTAGAACACCCAGTCTGTGTATTACATTTATAATCACACGGTTTGTATCAACAACAGGATGCGATCAAATTTGTATTCACTTTGCAGAATAAGTTAACTTAACGTTATTCATATAACGTTAAGTGCCTTAACCGTTAGCAATGCTAACTGGCCTCATTCATGATAAACAAAACGATGACAGACAGTTCTAACAGCACTAACAGCTGTCACCTGCCACATAAACGTTAAGAAAGCACTGAAATAATTATTTAACGGGTTAAAAACTTTTTTTGTTATCAAGTCAGGTTATAGCCAGTTAGTTCACCTGAAATCAGGTGATCTGAGATCGCTGACATGAGATCAGTTTGATTCATTAACTATCTAACGTTATACCAGCTGCGTTTAATGAAAATGTACAAAAATATCCGATTCTGAGGCAGAGGCAAATAAAGGAAATAAACAGATAAAGTGCCTCACCTCATCTTCCTTATGGTTCCTAATGCCACGTACTAAATCCTGCAGGTTTTTATCGAACATTCGATCGATGCTTCCCTTCACGATCTTCAGAGCCATGATGCTTTCCCTCCTGTCCTGTCCTACCGGACCGAACCGCAAACACGGGCTTTGTGTGAGCACTGACCGGCCCGCTAGAGTGCTAGTCTCTCATTCAGTCCCGAACAGCGGCCTGTGCAGGAGGGCTTTCGCTCTTTCTGTAAGCGCTGATCTGCAGCAGACCAGTGTAGGAAATTACTGACAAAATGGCGGACCGATCACCTGACTGGCAAACCCATCCACACTGCGACGCGACGCACTGGACGCTTCCCGCGTGACGCGTTTCGGTGTTTAGGATTTTAACATTTGAGTCTTAAACATTTTGTGGAGAACGTGGTCATTGGTTTTACAAATTACAGTTTTATATTTCATAAATAAATAATTCTAATGAGCTAAACCTTACTTTCTTGAGATATTATGTCGAAGGCAGTGTTTTCTAACTAAATACTGGGCCTGTACCATGAAGCCGGTTTAGCTGGGTAGCCAGGGGTGCGTTTCCCAAAACCATTGTTAGCTAACAATATTTGTTAATTCCATTGAATTCTATTGGTAACGACAGAACTTGCGACCATAGTTGCTTTTGAGAAACGCACCCCAGGTACTTTTCAGTTTAGTTTGCACCAATCCTGGGTTTTAGGTACCATGGAAGTGGCTTGGCTTTTAGCTGCATTTATTGCCATACACTCCACGACTAACCTGTACCAAGATGGTAGATGGAAAAATTCAGAGTTATAGGATAAGTTTTTGGTTGACAAAACTAAACCGCTCCAATGTGGCTTTGTTGTACCATGAAGCTGATCAACTCAGACTTGATCCTGAGTTAATGTTTTTTTTGTTTTGTTTTTTACTACAAATAAAAAATACAATTACATCAAGACATCCAAATAAAATGAAAAATAAACGTGGGTTTACAGTCTACATTAAATATATATGTATACATGTCGACAAGAATACAAACAAAAATACAGCAACTAAATGTTAATAATCCAAAAGACAACATATATTAGATCACTTTTCAACTAAATTCAGCTCTTTAGCAAATTCAATTGTATTTTTACATTTTTTACTATCAATAAACTGAAGAGAGTCCATATATGAATGCACATCAACCATAAAAACCTTCAAACAAGGTTTAGAATTATTTATTTTACTTTTATGGATATGAAACTTACCAAATAAAATAATACGATTCAGCATAAAGTTAACGGATATGCTTTTTGATTCAAAATAATATAAAACATATTTTGAATTCAAATCACAAATATAACCAGTATTTTCTTGGACATACGGGGATAAGTCTCTCCAAAACTTTTTGGAATAGTTACATTCATAGAAAAGATGTACCAATTTTTCTGGTTGATCTGAACAAAAAGAGCAGTTTCCATCAATATCCATACATTTTGACAGAGTATAATTACTAACATAAATGTTATGAAGGATTTTCAAATGTAATTACCCAAGTTTGTTAGAAATACAGAATCTATAAGGGAGTGACCAAGCTTTTTCCCACTTAATGTTTGTGAAGAAACATTGTCCTCTAGGCTTTATAGATCTATTTTTATAAAATATTTGTCTAATAAATGTATTTGTACACTTTTTACTATTAATGTCAACCCCATTTAGACAAAGTACATGTTCAGATCGACATATATTATATGACAACATATGACTTCTCATCAACATCAGTAAACCTGTGGGGATGGCTTTCATTACAGAATTATATTCTTTATATTTAATAGGAAATAGCCATTTGTTCATGAAATTTTCACAAGATAGCAAATTAGCTGATTGATGATCCTGAGTTAATGAAGCACGTGCACATGAATGTGTGACATCAGCGGCGAACAGCCAATCACAACACCGATCAAGTGTGATTCACTTCTCGCGAGAGAGCCAGCGAGATTCAAAACTCTTTTATTAAATGATGAGATTAAAGAATATGAGGAATTTAAACGCATTTCCACTGAAGTACTTGTCCATGAAAGAGGACAAATAAAGGAAATTATTTTGCTATAATATAATTAATATAATTAATTTTTTCCTTAAGTCAACACTGAACTGATAAATTTACATAACTCACGTTATTTAAATGACAATTAATCATTAAAACTATTAATTATATATATTATTCTACACTTTTTAGAAGTAACGGAAAAGACATCATAATGGTTGTTTATTTATTTATTTTCTACAGAATATAGCCTACTATTCTACTCTAGTACCAAAACATGCATTCTATACTTTGTACCATGTACTAGGAAGTATGCTAGTAAACCTATTCTGAACAATATAAAACACGGTCCTTATATGAAAGCATTCAAAATTGTGGCCATCATGCAGAATTTTTTTTATTCCTTCAGATACAAAAAAAAAAAAAAAATCACAGACCAAGTTACATAGCACTAGAAACATGTTTATAATAAGCATGTTTTATGACATCCAAGAAAAGAATAGCATTATTGGGTCAATCTATGCAGATGTAAATTGTTATTATTAGAATACCAAACAACGGACAACAAACTGTCTAAAGAGTTTAGTGAAAGTCCATAGACAGGGAAGGTTATTGAAATCCATCAGATGTAGGTTTGTGCAGTAATTATAATAATGATGAAACCTCATGATCTCTTGCTGTATGTCGTAGTGGGTCAATCAACACAAAACCAGACTGCTTTCTTTTACCTTTTTTTTTTTTGCATTTTCCAAATTTTTTCATTAAAAAAAAACATTTTACTTATAAAAAGTGGCTACATAATACAAGCACAGTCTTCAAATACAATTGGGCTCCTGTGTTTTTCCTCCTAGACGTCAGCGTGGTTCTGGATAAAACGTTCGCCCTCGATTGACCAAATGTGGGTAGTGCAGAATCACCAGATCGAACATTTAGATTAAGGCGCTTGTTTTGCCTCATGACGTCCCGATTCAAAAGTGCTAATAATGTTCATATCACGTTTTATGTACAACACGAAAAACTCATGTAGGTCACAAAGGTGGGCAGACAAAAAGTAACACAAATGAACGAAGGAAGCCAAAGTGTGTTTGTGAAAGGTTCAGCTCTCAGAAGACATCTGCTCGTCCTGCGCTCTGCTGTCCTCTTTTCCGTCTGTGTCTGCAGCCGGCTCGGCCTCTGTGGACTCAGCTGTGAGTGTTTTCTGCTCTGTTGGCTCAGCTGGATTGGACCTGAAAGACAAATACAAAATAAATCGGCAAGCTGTGTGATTATTTTGCTTAAGGACCATGAAAAGAAAAAGGTGACCGATCTTCACCTGATGCCGTTCGGGGATTGGTTCTCATCCTGTTTCTCTTGGTCTGTGGGTTTGGGGTTGCTTTCGGATTCAGAAACATCTTTCTCATTTTCTGATTCTCCGTTCACTGGTTTGGAGTCGTCTGGAAGGAAGGCACAAAGGACAAGCATGTTTTTAAACTCATTTGATTACTGCATGTGAAAACTTGTAATTTGACAGTTTACCTGTGTTTTGTGTGTCTTGCTCGTTGGTTTCTTGGTTCTTTTCATCTGGTTTTTGTTTACTGGTCTCAATCTTGCCAATGAACTGGAGCTTTAGTTTATTGTAGACTGCAGTGGCCTTCTCCATAACCGCACTGCTTGCTTTGTATCGGCGAATCTAAAAGACAGTCAGAAGTGTACAAGATATAGATACCCAACACACACACACACACACAAACACGGCACTTTATTAGGTACACCTGTTCAATTGCTTGGTAACACAAATTGCTAATCAGCCAATCACATGGCAGCACCTCAATGCATTTAGGCATCTAGATGTGGTGAAGACGACTTGCTCAAGTTCAAACCGATCATCAGAATGGGGAAGAAAGTGGATTTAAGTGACTTTGAACGTGGAATGGTTGTTGGTGCCAGATGGGCTGGTCTGAGTATTTCAAAAACTGCTGATCTTCTGGGATTTTCACGCACAACCATCTCTAGGGTTTACAGAGAATGGTCTGAAAAAGAGAAAATATCCAGTGAGCGGCAGTTGTGTGGACAAAAATGCCTTGTTGATATCAGAGGTCAGAGGAGAATGGGCAGACTGGTTAGAGATGATAGAAAGGCAACAGTAACTCAAATAACCACTCGTTACAACCAAGGTATGCAGAATACCATCTCTGAACGCACAACACGTCAAAGCCTGAAGCAGATGGGCTACAGCAGCAGAAGACCACACTGGGTGCCGCTCCTGTCAGCTAAGAACCGGAAACGGAGGTTACAATTTGCACAGGCTCACCAAAATTGGACAATAGAAGATTGGAAAAATGTTGTCTGGTCTGATGAGTCTCGATTTCTGCTGCGAAATTCAGATGTTAGGGTCAGAATTTGACGTAAAGAACATGAAACACACTATTCCACATTCTCTCGTCATACTTGGATGTCATACGATCGTCATACATTACTTTTAAAAATATAAATAATAATAAAGATAATAAAGACTCGGTGTTAACCAACAGGTGAGGAATGTTCTGCAGGAACACACGTTCTCTTTGATCACAGTCATGTCTTACTGTCATTTCTTTATCCTGTAAAAGGCGGTTATGGAGCGTCTCATATTTATATTCAGACAATTACATGCCTTTATCCCTTTAAAGTTCCTAAGCTCATAAAATATTCACACTGCATGTTGACTTTTAAACCTTAAATTAACTTTCAACAATAGATAATTCAGCACAATGGATATTTCTGTTAATTGTCTCCCTCTCTGTGTTCCGTCTGTCTGATGTGTGTGCACGCACGCACCCGCTGTGCCGGTGCTCATTCAGTATTTTAAACTTAACACAGCCTGTCAGGATGGACCTTTATGCAAAAATGGAAATTCTCGTGAATTTGTGACATTTATAGATAAGGATATGACTCTAAACTGAATGTTTTTTGCACTGAGGATGCACACGCATGTGTCACAGCACCTGACAGGGCAACCATTACACTAATGCATTAAATTAAAGCTCAAAATAAAGAATTATCATGTTTTGGGCAGCTTGGATCACATACTTCTCCCGCGGCATCTCATTCTGTTTCCTCCACTATTTTTAGATGCATTTTGTCCATAGAAATGCGTTATTCAGTGCTGTAATTTGAGCAACCGGCTGAAGTTGGATGTGCACTGTGGGCAGACCTGACTAATCGATAATGAAAATCGTCGATGATTTTCATTATCGATAATAATCGATTATATCGATTAGTTGTTGCAGTCCTAGCAGAAATCGAGACTCATCAGACCAGGCAACGTTTTTCCAATCTTCTATTGTCCAATTTTGGTGAGCCTGTGCAAATTGTAGCCTCTGTTTCCTGTTCTTAGCTGACAGGAGCGACACCCGGTGTGGTCTTCTGCTGCTGTAGCCCATCTGCTTCTGGGTTCGACGTGTTGTGTGTTCAGAGATGGTATTCTGCATACCTTGCTTGTAACGAGTGGTTATTTGAGTTACTGTTTGCCTTTCTATCATCTCTAACCAGTCTGCCCATTCTCCTCTGACATCATCAAGACACTTTCGTCCACACAACTACCACTCACTTGATGTTTGCTCTTTTTCGGACCATTCTCTGTAAACCCTAGAGATGGTTGTGTGTGAAAATCCCAGTAGATCAGCAGTTTTTGAAATTCTCAGACCAGCCCATCTGGCACCAACAACCATTCCACATTCGTCTTCACCACATCTAGATGCCTAAATGCATTGAGTTGCTGCCATGTGATTGGCTAATTAGCAATTTGTATTATCATTTAAATTGAACAGGTGTACCTAATAACAACACTGAATAAATTACACTTTGCTACAAAGTAAAGTAGTGAGTTTACAGCTTGTATAACAGTGTACATTTGCTGTCCCCTCAAAATAACTCAACACACAGCCGTTAATGTCTAAACCGCTGGCCACAAAAGTGAGTACACCCCTAGGTGAAAATGTCTAAATTGGCCCCAAGGTGTCAATATTTTGTGTGGCCACCATTATTTTCCAACACTGCCTTAACCCTCTTGGGCATGGAGTTCACCAGAGCTTCACAGGTTGCCACTGGAGTCCTCTTCCACTCCCCCATGACGACATTCATGGAGCTGGTGGATGTTAGAGGCCTTGATGCTCAACAGATGCTCAATAGGGTTTAGGTCTGGAGACATGCTTGGCCAGTCCATCGCCTTTAACCTCAGCTTCTTTAGCAAGGCAGTGGTTGTTATGTTGGAATACTGCCCTGCGGCCCAGTCTCCGAAGGGAGGGGATCATGCTCTGCTTCATTATGTCAGAGTACATGTTGGCATTCATGGTTCCCTTAATGAACTGCAGCTCCCCAGTGCCAGCAGCACTCATGCAGCCCCAGACCATGACACTCTCACCACCATGCTTGACTGTAGGCAAGACACACTTGTCTTTGTACTCCTCACCTGGTTGCCACCACACACGCTTGACACCATCTGAACCAAATACGTTTATATTGGTCTCATCAGACCACAGGACATGGTTTCAGTAATCAATGTCCTTAGTCTGCTTGTCTTTAGCAAACTGTTTGCAGGCTCTCTCATCTTTAGAAGAGGCTTCCTTCTGGGACGAGAGCCATGCAGACCAATTTGATGCAGTGTGAAGTGTATGGTCTGAGCACTGACAGGCTGATCCCCCACCCCTTCAACCTCTGAAGTAATGCTGGCAGCACTCATACATAGGGATGGGTACCGAAACCCGGTATTTAATCGGTCTCGGGGCTAAATTATAAAAGACCGGAGTATCGATAAGCTCTGACGTTAACGGTTCTGTTATCGGTACTGGAGAAATTAAGAAAACACACATACATTTATTATTGCTATATATACACACATTATCTTGCAAATTCTATCCCGCCAGAGTCACCAGCTGTTTTTATGTGCAATAATATTCAAACTCTAGTCTGATGCATTTTTGCTATTCCCAATTCAGATCGCGCTCACGTGGAGGAGTTTCAGCACGCGCAACATGAAAGCCCTGTTTATGATAGAAGAGAGAACTAACCATTAAAACATGCTTACACTTTAGGCCTGTGGCTGTTATATTAAACTGAGTTTATTAAATGTTTTTTTTTAGCTTCTAAAGATTATAGCCGTGTTTTTTCTAGCACAACTTCCTTCTCTTCACAGCGGCGCGCATTCGTTCCTCCCTGACCAAAACTTAACGTCAGAATCAGATCAATCGTCTGTCGATTGTTGTAAAATGCAGTCTTTACAGTTACTAAATTGCTGGACATGTTTGATAATAAAACGTTAAAAGTACAATCCGCACGAGAGACGCTGTTCCCCAGGCTGAAGTGTGTGTGTGTGTGTGTGTGTGTGTGTGTGTGTGTGTACGCGCGCGCGCGTGTGTGTGTGTGTGTGTAAGCGCGCTCTAAAACTGACAGGCAAATTACACTGTGAACTTCGGGCGCGTCCAAACGATCAAATACACACAATATGTAAAAACGGACGGCTTGGAGAGTATTCACTTAAAACACAGTTTATATCTTAAAGTGAACGAGAACAGTTGGGAGAAAAGTGTGTGTCAATATTTTGTCTTAGTGACAGATTGGAGCTTCTTCAATGTTAATCAAAGAACAAAATACAAAGACAAAATCACTCACAGCTCTTAATCTGAATAAAGTAATAGCTTTAATAAGCATTAATCTATCAATACATGTAGTGAAAACTATGCAGTGTTCATTTATATTTGATCACTTTTAGATTTGTTTTGTAGCTATTATTTACCTGAACATTAATGTTAGTAGACCATCATAGATGAATGAAAGCACTGTTTTTTTTACATTTGTACATTTGTTTTATGGTATGACAAATGGTATATTTGTCAGTTTATTTAACTTTTTTTCTTTGTTCATGTTCTTACTCTATCTTATCTTATGTATATAAAACACTAAAAATGCCTGCACACTGGTGCATTTACAAATTGATGTTTTATATTTATTTAATGAAATATTTATTTAACATTTCAGAATATAAAGCCATGTTAATTAAGCTACTAATCTATCATAGAAATATATATTTCATACATATATGTGTATGTATGTATGTATATATGTATGTATATATATAAATAACAAAAAGTACCGATAAGAATACCGTTAAAGTACCGGATCGATAAGCAGTATCGATAAGAGTAGTAGTACCGTTAAAACCTTAACGATACCCATCCCTACTCATACATCTATTTCCCAAACACAACCTCTGGATATGACGCTCAGCACGTGCACTCAACTTCTTTGATCGACCATGGCGAGGCCTGTTCTGAGTGGAACCTGTCCTGTTAAACCGCTGTATGGTCTTGGACACCGTGCTGCAGCTCAGATTCAGGGTCTTGGCAATCTACTAATAGCCTACGCCATCTTTAAATAGAGCAACAATAATTTTTCAGCTCCTCAGAGAGTTCTTTGCCATGTTGAGCTTCCAGTGACTAGTATGAGAGAGTGAGAGCAATAACACCAAATTTAACCCACCTGCTCCCCATGCACACCTGAGACCTTGTAACACTAACAAGTCACATGACACCGGGGAGAGAAAATAGCTAATTGGGCCCAATTTGGACACTTTTACTTAGGGTGGTGTACTCACTTTTGTGGCCAGCGGTTTAGACATTAATGGCTGTGTGTTGAGTTATTTTGAGGGGAAAGCAAATGTACACTGTTATACAAGCTGTACAATCACTACTTTACATTGTTGCAAAGTGTCATTTCTTCAGCGTTGTCACATGAAAAGATATAATAAAATATTTACACACACACATATATATTTGAGCCTTCATCGTGTTAGGTTATTGCTGTCCATGGAGGGTCTGAGAGCTCTCAGAATTCATCAAAAATATCTTAATTTGTGTGTGTGGGGGGGTATCATGGATTTGGAACGACGATGAGGGTGAGTAATTAATGACTGAATTTTCATTTTTGGGTGAACTATCCCTTTAAATGGATTACAAATGGCACATGCTTGTACCTTTTTGAGTGTGGCAATAACATCTGCATTCTTCTGCAAGATTTGAGTGGTTACTTGTACTGAGTTGAGCTCGTCCAGGGCCTGCAGACACTTCTCAATGTCCTACAGATTGAAAGGAAGCAGAAGACACAATGATACCAGGGGATTCACACATCACGTAATCTTCACACAGACAGCCTCTGCTATATATAGACTAAATTCAACAGCGTTTTGAAAGGTTAGAGGTCATGTGTGGTTCATTAAATACCACTGAATCATATGAACAGGTTTGAATCAACCGATTCAATGAATCGACATCCTAGGAGAATACTCATTGCTTGTTTGAATACTAGACTTTGCTGTAACATTGATAGTAGGGATGGTCACGATTTTCGAATATTCTATTTAATTATAGAATATCGATTAGGTTGTGCGATTATTTTCTAAAGGTGTACCAGGGCTTGACAATAAAGACTGTCCGATGGCGTGAAGGACGCTCGGATTTGTCACTTACCACTGCAGGTAGTCACTAAATTGTATCTTTGCATGTGTTTTTAAGCCTTGTTTGTTTAATAATGTAAGAGATTAAAAGCATTTGGGTGCGAAAGACAACTCCTTTCAGTACATGCGCGTTGTGTTCTGTTCTGTGTGAACAGCGCGAGCACCGACAGCCGCGTCTCTGACATTCACGTCCTGTTTCCCATTAATGAAGCCGTGACAAGCTCCCTGCATTCAAATTATTAGTTTTTTGCTGAAATAATAACGTAATATTCCACTGGTTGATATATTATATTTATATGCAAAATATTTGTGTTGTTTTTTGTTAAATGTGAAGAATGACAGGTTGGATGCCACACTTATTATTATTTTGGCAGAGTATACAGGTGTAATTTTAATTTTAACTTCAGGCAATGTAACATGATTTTATGATCGTAATTTTGACTTTATTCTTAAAATATTATGACGTTAATTATTTAGTTATTTATTTGAGAAGGATAAACTGATCTAACTTGCGCTGGCCGCTTGGTATTTAAAAAAACTAAAATTTAAATTTAACAAAAATAAGATGTTCCAATCATATTTCTAAATTAAATTAATAAAGAAAGGAAACAAAATAATGACCAATTTGCTATTAAAAAACTAAACTGAACTATTTAAATGGCTCAGCGAGAGAGAGAGAGAGAGAGAGAGAGAGAGAGAGAGAGAGAGAGAGAGAGAGAGAGAGAGAGAGAGAGAGACAGAGAGACAGAGACAGAGACAGAGACAGAGACAGAGACAGAGAGAGAGAGAGAGAGAGACAGAGAGAGAGAGGGAGAGGGAGAGGGAGAGAGAGGAGAGAGAGAGGGAGAGAGGAGAGAGAGGAGAGAGAGAGACAGGAGAGAGACACCGCTCAGACTCAGGCGGAGAGATTCTGAGAGAGACATCATATATATATATATATATATATATAGTGGTGGCTATATCGGCGTTAACGTGCGTTAAATTCAGACTTATCGGCGATAAAAAACATCGCCGTTAATCTATTCTCAAAGTTGGGTTGGGAGCTGGGTCATTTAATATATTTGTTTATGATGACTTTCACCCTGATATTTTAGACAGACGGATGTAAAATTAATGTTGCACTAATAAGGCGTATTCAGGTCATCAACCTCAAATATGGCTTTTCATCTGAAAGATGTATGTAGTAGCAACTTTACATGGCCGCTCAATATGATGTTAACCTAGAGAAATGTGCGCTATTGAAGTGTTTGTGTGGAAGCTGCGTTTGCTGCAGGACAGGCTCCGTGCGATCACTTGCTCTTAAAATCTCCGTCATTTTTGGTCATACAGATAAAAGTAGCCTAATACATCTTTCGAATCTGTAAAGACTCTACGTTTATTTGTGTGCACTCAGAATAACAACGAAACGTTGAGCTTTTAAGCAAACAGGATGCGCTTTAGGTCTCATGTGAACTTGAGAATTCACTCCCGTGTCACCCTCTGCTTGAACCTGTGTGTATACCTAACGTTACTGTGAAATTACCACATCAGGCGTGGCGTGCTAACATGGATGCAGCTATGAAGCCGCCGGGTTTGCTTCAGGGAAAATTTATTTTTAAGAAGCTTCCCAATGGAAACTGTAAACAGTTCATCACGACCTCTTATGTAGGCCTACAGTTCAAAATTCATGTTTAACTGAATAAACAGTTAGTAAACACAAGTACATCTTATTGAACATAGTTTATTTTCATCACCAATTATCATAGTAGAACAGCTTTCTCAAGCAGTTTGTGATGCATTTTGGAAACAGGAGATGAGCCCCTGGTCTAATGCGCCACCTGGCTTGAGAAACCCCGTTCTCAAAGACTTACTTTAGTCATTATTTGGGTAGCACACATATTCTGAATGCCTTGCAGAATTCAAATGAGCCATTTTAATCTAGATTAATCTAGATTAATTCCAAAATTAATCTAGATTAATCTAGATTAAAAATTAATCTATGCCCACCTAATATATATATATATATATATATATATATATATATATGAAATAGGTTATTGTTATGAAGACAGACGTTACAAATTAATGTTCACATAAGTGCCATCATTCAGGCGGTTCACAATGTTTTAGCGCGAAATATGATTCAAGAATGATATTCTGTTTAGCGTAATATGTTTTACGCCTAATATTCATTGATGCATTAATCAGTTTTAAGATTTTCTTTTTAATAATATGAATGTTCATGCTCATTTTTAAAATAGAAATGTCCTAGCCTTATGAGCAGTTGATAATCGACGGACTGTTCTGTTAATAAATGCCGTCACTCGGTTATGTTATAGGCTATTAATATGTTTCAGCACTCATACTTTACAACCATTAATTTTCTTGGGTTAAGATAGACTATTCTCTAATTAATTAAACAGTTTGTTATCATACAGATTAAAAGGCTGGATGGTCTCTCCCCCCCTCTCTCTCTCTGTGTGTGTGTGTGTGTGTACATGCGCGGGAGGGGAGCGATTTTCAAATAGTAATCGAATAATACCCAGCGATTATCGAATATCACTTTTGCTTAAAATGCCCATCCCTAATTGATAGAACAATGTTTCCAGTCATTTTAATTGTATGTGTTTTAAGTGACACATAGATAGGCTGATGATGTCAATACTTACAGGGTTGTCAACTTTCAGTGCAAACTTGATGTCTGTGTGGAGCTTCTGCAGTTGCTCTTCAGGTGAGGGTTCTGAATTTATACAGGGCGACAAAAACAAGAGTTAAAGTCTGACTGACCATAAAATGACTCAAAAGGACTGAACAGCCATGAGAACATGTTTCATTTGACCTTTTTTCTTCTCGACTTTCTTCTCTGGTGGACGTGTCGACCTCCGTTTTGGTTTCTCAGGCTTAGGCCTTGTGGGAAACAGAGGTGTTATTGTCAGGGTTATTATAATTAACTATATATATTAGTGCTGTCAATCAAATTGCGTTAATCACAGTCATGGATTGTGATTAATCATGATTAAAATCAAAAAACTAGGATTTACCTGTAAATGTGTTGAAATAAAGAAATGCATGACACACTAGTTAGGAACCTTTCACACCTCCGCCAGGCATGAGACATAATCCTTATTATTTTGTTTTATTCAGCCATTATTAGCCTTTATACTGGCAATAAAACCAAGCCACATCACTTCAATACAGTATACATTTACCCAAGTCTTATCAAAAGTATTTCTAAATAAATACAACAAAACATTTTAAATTGAAACCTTAGGTGAAGTATTATGACAAAATGCATTATGAAGAAGAATTGGACCTGTTCTGCAGCTGCATTAGAGCTAACATTAACATCATGCTTCATAAGACAATTTATGAGATTAATGGCAGAACTCACTTCAAACCACCATCGAGTGTTTGTAATAACTTCCTTTTGTGATCACATGTGGAATTTGGTCGTTTACTGTTGTTAAAATATGCTATTTATATCACTGCACAAATGAGCATTTCAGATGTACACATTCATCTCAAGAAAATCACATACAAAACATTCTATCGTAATCGTGTGTTTATTATCTTATATAATCTATAGTGGCTGTTGTCATGTTTATTTCTGCTGTGTAAAATCCTTAACATGTACGCTCTGGCTGAAACTCACGTTGTTTGTGTTACAAACGCCTCTCCTTTCTTAAGTTGCCAAGTATACATTCAAAGTATAATACACATTATTAAAAGGATCTATTTTCAGATTTATTTGTCTATATACACTCTAGGTGGCCGCGGTACATTATAAAAGTAGCCAAAAAAAAAAACTCAATCCACGGCTCTGAAATTTTTCCCACGACTGTATTTTCAAAATAGCCCTTTTTGTGCCTCTACCCTGATAACACTGGTTCGCTGTACCCTCACCACACACGACACATATCCTTCCGCGCTGAGATGACGGGAAGAAGTTGGGGTTAAACCTTATAATGCCATTAATTTGCGCAAAATAAAAAAATTTACGCATACATTTTTTCCGATTAATCGCATGCATTAACGTTGACACCCCTAATATAAATATATATTTTTTCTCCCCATTGAGTAGCCTATGCAACATTTATCTTTTCATAGATAGTAAACTAAACTAACTTAAACTGAAATTGACAACAAACACTTATTTTAAAAAAAAAAAAAACAACAACACTAAATAACTAAAACATGAACTAACATTAAAATGAATTACAAAAAATTTAACTAATTCAAATTGTAAATATATATATAAAAAATTGCATCTCAATTATACCTTTTTTTTGTTCATTAAAACTACTGAACTAAATTCTTTAAACAAAACTAAAATCTTTTTTATGAGTTGAAATATAAATAAAACAAATGTTAGATAAAAAAAAAAAAAAGCTGCTTTGGCAACTTGCTGAAATTAAAGTAAGCTAAAGTGAATAAAACAAACTCTAAAATACAATATTAAAAGTGACAAAAGCACATAAAATTATTAAAACTTAAAATAAAAGGAAAAAAAAATATAAAATGCCAATTCGGAATACTAATAAAAAACCTAAATTATATATCATAAATTAAGACTCCCAAATACATGCCTCGTTTTGTGTTTCTCTGATCTCTGAGACTTATTTTCTTTGAGCTTCCGCTCTCTTTTCTCTTTCATCTCCTTCTCTTTCTTTTGCCGCCCTTTCTGGCTGTCTTGACGTTTGGCGGATTTCTTCACCTAAAGAGGAAACAACAACCCAAACAGTGTCAACATTTTGAGCAGCGACCCTAGTAGAAAGAGTCTGGGTAAAGTTCTGGTGACTGGCCTCTGCAGGTGGTGGCGAGTCGGAGTCTGAAGGTGCGGGGATGGGGGGAGGTGGAGGTTTCTTGGATTTTTTGAGAGGGTGATCATCCACATCATTGTCTGAGCTGCTGCTGCTGCCACTGCTGCTTTCTTTCCTGGCCTTGTTCTCTTTCTCCTTTTTCCTTTTCTCTTCCTCCTCTTTTCTCGCTCCCGGAGCCGACGGAGCTCTTCAGCCTCCTCTTTCTTCCTTCGCTCCTCCAGTTCCTTCCGCCGCTCCTCGTCTCTCTTCTTCCACTCGCTGACGCGGTCCGTCTCGCTGTCGCTTTGAATAAAAATTCAAACTCAAACAATCATTCATGTGTTCCTCAATTTCACCGAATATTTGTATGTTCTTTCATGTCATGATCATGTCAATTTGTATTTGACAACATACGAGTCGGATGGAAACATTTAGTCATTTCTCACCGGCGCTTACGCTACACGCCTACATCATCCTCTGTCTCGTGAACGCATGCATGACAGTCAGCTAGAGATTCTGGTTTAGTCTTACACAAACGCATTGAATCGCTTCAGAAGGCCTTTATTAACCCCCCGGGAGCCTTGTGGAGCACTTTGTATGATGGATGGATGCACTTTTTGGGGCTTAAAACTAGGATGGCTTGAGGGTAAGTAAATTATGGGGTAATTTTCAGTGAACTATCCTTTATAATATACTATAACTGATTTATGACGGGAAGGAAATATTATTACCATCATCAGTGTAAAAACATATGTAAAAAGGCTAAAAAGGAACAGATAAAGCAAACTCATGTCCTCATTTGTAAGTCGCTTTGGATAAAAGCGTATGCTAAATGACTAAATAAAATAAATAAATAAACTCACCTATCGCTGTCTGATGAAGATGTAGCAGCCCTTTTTGGAGCTGGTTTGGGTTTCTTTCCTCGTGGCTTTGGTGGAGGTTTCTCTGCTTGGATGACACAAAAAGAAAAGTGTCCTTTAGTATTCTGATGTACTTGTCTAGGATTCCTGATATCCGAGGACAACTGTCTCAGGTAAAGTTTCCATCCACTGTGCTGCCATTCAACACAACTACTCAACCGTTAAAACTAATTATAATATGTGCTGGCATCACGTTGCAAAGCGCATGTTCTCACCTTTCTTGCGCCCTTTTGGGCCTTTCCTTGCAGGAGGAGGAGGAGGTTCTGAATCGGAGTCGGATTTGGATCCAGACTGGGATTCGGATCCAGAGACGGCCGGCCGGGGCTTCTCATCTTCTGAATCGCTCCTGGCGGCCTTCTGATCTGACTGGGAGCCTGATTCTGAATCAGAGCCAGATGAGGCCTTCTAAAATGATATAATAAAGAGTGTAAGATCAAGCAAGAATGTAATTATAGATGGCAACAAGTCAATGAGGTTGTCTCACCTTCCTCCTGCCTCTGCCTGCTGGCTTTTTGCCGCCTCGACCGCCCGACTCCTTCTGTGGTGCGAAGTCCTAGAGACCACATTAGTAACTTGTTAATTTTAATGTGTATTTTATTAATAACACAGCATTTTTGGGTAGTAATGAAGCTATGAGATGTTTGAGCAAATTTTGACGAGAATACCTGGTCGCTGTTTTTGCCGGAGTCAGAGTCAGAGCTGGGTGATGGTTCGGGTTCTGAGGGAGATCCACTCTCCTCTCCATTTCGATCACTGGATGATGCCCGTGCTCTCTTCACTGGTGGCCGCTGCAAAGTTTTACATAAAATAAGTTTTTATTTAGATTTTTTTATAAAACTTGTCCATGGAATTGAATTGAACTCACAAAGCTTTAAGCTTCAAATGGACACAAAAGCACCATAAAAGTAGCTTATATGAGTATTAAATGATTAGTTTACTCACCCCATGTCATCTAAGATGTTCATGACTTTTTTTCAGTTGAAAAGAATTTAAAGGGATGGTTGATTTCAATTTAACTTTTTGAAATGTTAGTTTGTGTGTAATATTGCTGTCTGAGCATAAACATTATCTGTAAAGTTGAAGCGCTGAAAGTTCAATGCATACAGAGAAATCGTCTTAAAATTCTAGTAGTTAAATGCCTACAAAAACGGGTTGTAGGGACTACAATGGGCTACTTCCTGGGTCCGGTACGTCACAAACCCAGATAAACCCTGCCCCCAGGAACACGCAACGAAGGGGGCGAGGACATGCTGCTCTGCTTTAGAGAAGAGGAAGAGAGTAGAGATCGACCGATATATCGGTTTACCGATATTTAAGCATTTTACCATAATCGGATATCGGTTTTGAAAAAAAACCCGATATTTTTTATTTTATTTTTTTATTTGTCACATATACAATTATAAAGAGTATAACCAGCAGTGAAATGTGTTCTCTGCATTTGACCCATCCAAGTGAACACACACTTGGAGCAGTGAACACACACCTGGAGCAGTGGACACTGTTCACTCAGGAGAAGCTCCAGCACGACCACCGCATGTAACTTTATACAAGATTCACTTGTTTGAAACACACTAAACTATATTAACATTTACTATAGAACCATTATTTCACATAAACATCTAAATAAATACATCTCTATCGAAATGTATTATTTCTTTCTCTCCAATCGCAGTTTGAGTATAGTTCTGTGTAAATGCATAGATAAACCACGCTGTCAGCAGTTTTCATAATTTAGACAAAAACATTTTAATAATTCTGATAAAACGTGCCAGTTAAGAAATGCAATAAAATACGTTGTTTTGTTTGTTATAGCTTATTTCAATATTCCAGAGAATGTTATTAATTTAATTATTCTTCACTCTTTAGTCTATTAAACAGCGTTTAAACCTACTTAAACTGTAGTTTAAAATGAAGTTGATATGACTCCTGTCCTTTATTTTCTCCATTTGAAGACATTAGACATTATTTTACTTATTGTTAATATCAGTGTTGCTAATGATGCTTTTTATAAATAAAATGTTTTTATTGTTGTAATTTGAAGATATAATTTTACATGAAAATTTTAATTTTTAACAGTTTTTGTTGTTGTTAAGATGACTGAAAGGAGGAAAAACCAAAGCAAAGAATGAACTTCAATCTGTTATTTATTTACTTTATAACAGTAAATAAATATCGGTTCTGCATATCGATTATCATGTACATAAACAAAAATAATCGGTATCGGTTATAAAAAAAATCAACATCGGTCGATCACTAGAAGAGAGTGCTAGGGGTGCATGTAAAAATCTATCCATATATATGAATCGCGATTCTGTCTTCTAACGGTTCTAATGGATTCACAAGTTTCAAAATCAATGTTCTAAAGCAGCGGTTCTTAATACTGTTCCTTGCGTCCTCCTGCTCTGCCTCTCTCTCTCTCTCTCATTCAGATCAAAATTATTTTTATTACTATAAATAACATCTAAACGACGGTGGGGGACAGTGCCACGGTGGGCAAGTGACGTAACAGTGTTGCGGCTTAACACCGGTATAACCGTCATCACCGTCTATCTCGGCAAGCCTAAATTGGAGTGAGTAAATAAACAGGACATTTTAATTCTAGAGTGAAATTCCTGTGGCTCAGTGGTTAGAGCATTGCATTAGCAGCGCAAAAGGTAGTGGGTTCAATTACCAGGGAAAACACATACTGATAAAAAAAGAAATATATATATATTAAAATAAAATGCATAAATGTAAGTCGCTTTGGATAAAAGCATCTGCTTAATGCATAAATGTAATTGTAAACTAATCCTGTAAGGCCCGTTCACACCTACAACTAAATCCACATTAATAACAATAATAATTTGTTACACTTATATATTGCTTTTCCAGGCACTCAAAGTGCTTTAGATTGTGAATCCCAATCAGCAGATATGAGGATGGTTAGGAGGCCACTGGCCAAATTTGGTCAAGATGCAGAGGTTACACCCCCTACTCTTTTTCGAAAGACATCCTGGGATTTTTAATGACCACAGAGAGTCAGGACCACGGTTTAACATCTCATCCAAAGGACGGTGTCCCCATCACTATACTGGGGCATTAGGACCCACAGAGTGAGCACCCCTGTTGGCCTCCCTAGCACCTCTTCCAGCAGCAACCTAGTTTTCCCAAGAGGTCTCCCATCCAGGTGCTGACTAGAGATACATCAGTCCGATACTGGCATTTCAGCCGGATCGGGTGTCGGACAGACGAGACCGATCCAAAACCGTTATTGTGCATATAATATTTTGTTATTGTTACACCCCGCAAATGTTCAAAAACGTTATAAAGTCAAAGCCCAAGTGTTCTGAAGCCGGTCCATAGTTTCATGTGAGGTACAGATTAATATTTAAGCAGTTAGATTCAAGTTTACGTAAACTCTTCTCTCTGCTGCGGTTGTCTGTCATCCTCCATTCAGCATTCAAACTGTCTCACGTTCAGTTAAGACAGTCAAGACTATGCAACTCTCTCCAAGAACACACAATAACTGAAATTGAACTGAAATACAGTGCGCTGTGACTCCATGCGGCTCCTATGATAGGACAGACCAAGAAAGGCTATTAATAATCTAATGTATAGCACATTAATGGAGGCAGCAACGCTTGCTGAACACCATCTGAGTCAAACAAGTTTACCTTAGACTCAGACCACAGGACATGGTTCCAGTAATTTATGCTCTTGGCCAGGTTGTCTTCAATAAACTGTTAGCAGGCTTTTTTGTAAGCCAGCTTCAGAAGAGGCTTCCTTCTGGGATGATATGGTCTTATATGGAACTGACCAACAACTTCAGTTTGCAACTAAATCAAACAATCACGGAAGTAAAGTTTTTCAAAGCAGTTTGTGACTTTTCTTACTGAACACACAAAAAAAGATGAAAACTTACTAAATCTGATTTGATATTTTATAATAGTGATCTTATCATTCGAAAATATAAAAGGAAAATGTAAAATTACTAATAAGCCAATAAGTGCTCCTCTGCTGCTATCTACAGGTTATAGCCTAATGGTGATTTGATGCATTTTTTAGTACTACATAAGTGTTAGCTCGCCACAGTATAATTTGGTCTTCCCATTAAAAATAACATTAAAATTGGATCATATAGTGCAGGAAACAGTGTGAAATGCTTAAAAGCTATTGAATATGACTTGAATTTCACTCTCAAAAGGTTTTACAAACCCTGAAATGAATAATGGTTTAACATTCGATCATTTCTGCCTCAACACAATAGTTAGAGTTAGCGTTACTGCTTCTGGTTTTCTATGTCAGCGCCGTTTGATCGGTTTAGATTTTTGTGCAGAATTTGAATGATTCTAAATACATCTCACAGCAGCCTTATTGATTATGCGGCGAATTCAAACGCTTCTCCCTGGACATCAGCATTGGTTCCGGAGTAAAGCCGTTCTGAACTCGGTCCAGTTTATTTGCGTTGCGGTGCGAACTGATAAATGGTCCATGCTGCGCAGCTCAAACAAGTAGCGGGATTTTGATAAGCTTTTGTCTTGTTTGGCTTGTGATGTTTCTCATATGCAACAGAAATGGCAGCACGAGTTGAACAATGTGGTGGTCGCGCCAGTGTATCTGCTCACAAAATTTACTCGCAAAAGCAGAAAAGAATTTGGTCGCAGTCTGGAGCCCTGTGCCCAGATTGGTTCAAATTGTCCCATATTCAACCAATAAACATAGGTTTTGGTCTTTTGAACAACCCTTTAGCACGTTTCTGTGGAAATGTGAACAAACGCAAAGTGAAAGTAAAGGCAGTCGTGCGTGCAAGAAAATAAACATAAAATAACACATTTGCATGAGATAACCCAATAGAGCTATTTTCACTGAAAAGCGACTATAACAATATTGTAATAAATGGCTATAAACTTGCTTGGTGAATGTTATATGCAGACAAATTTTATTTGGAAGTGTATAACACACAGATACAACTTTCTAAAGGAAAAAAACTCAAACTTCAGGAGTTTCTATTTGAGTACACAGTAA
The DNA here is from genome assembly GCA_027564155.1 of Gymnocypris eckloni scoliostomus. NCBI lineage: Eukaryota > Metazoa > Chordata > Actinopteri > Cypriniformes > Cyprinidae > Gymnocypris > Gymnocypris eckloni. The sequence goes on from JAJHNS010000058.1 coordinate 82,110, forward strand.
AAAAAAATGTTGCTTGTATTTTTCTTAAAATTCTGGAAATTAATTAATTCTCAGATAAAACAAAAGGAAACCTGGAACTTTAAATGCTTGACTGAAACTTCAAGTTCTCCTGTTAATAATGATATATGTCACTTGATGCCGACTGCTAGAATAGGTCTGAAAAAACAAAGAAGTGCAGGCGTGTCAGGTGCCCCAAAAATGTTCTAGGTCTTTAAGGGTTAAGCCCAATAGAGTGGGGGAAATATGACGTCCCTCTGTAGGTGGATCGGATGTTAGCATGAAACTGGTTCCCTAGACAAAATGTCAATAGGATTTTTCCATAGGCTTTTGGATAATCTCAAAAAATAAGCTCTGTGTTGAATCATAGTTCATGAAACGTACACATTTTGTCCATCAAGATAATCTTTACAAAATAATTAAACTTTGACGAATTTTGAAGCCTAAATAAAAGCTCCAGAACTGAAAAGCTAAGCTAAATGAACTACTGCACCACGGTCGTTCGCCTTCAACGTCACCAGCACCGCACCCTCCCGACAACTTTCTCAAACTTATTTTTAACGTTCAGTGAAAAGGATTTACACTGTATATGAATTTTAATCCACGCTACATGAACCGTTTCATATAAACTGGAATAAATACAAAGCTAGAGCCAAACTAAAACTGAAATGAGACAGTTATAAATAGTACAGTGAATAAATTAAATAATCATAACAGAAGGACATATGAAAGTGGGGCTGAACGATTTTGGAAAATAATCTAATATTTTTTAACCAATATTGCTATTTAATATGCAATTGCTTTTAAAGCTCTTTATATTCTGTATTATTCAACAAAGACGTTACTTTAAAAAAGTAATTATTTATATTACTAGTTACTTCTCACAAATACTAGTTACATCGTTATAAAATAAACTAATTACCAGGGAAAGTAACAATTGTTACTTAAAAAAAGGTTCAAATATATAAAATAACTTGGATGACCAAGTATTAAATGTTAAATGAATAAAATGGTCACTAAATAGAATAAATTATTATTATAAAACATTACACTAATCTACACTATTTTAATGTTTCTGTGGGACAATGCGAGAGACGCCTATCAAATTAAATAGATTATTGTAAATATTACCAACCCTCTATGAACACCCTGGCAATAGAATCTCCATTGGCTTGTCATTTCTTTTGTTTACTCACCAGATTAATATTAATGATCTTATATATATATATATATATTACACACACACACACAGGTGCTAGTCATATAATTAGAATATCATCAAAAAGTTGATTTATTTCACTAATTCCATTCAAAAAGTGAAACTTGTATAATGTATACATTCATTCCACACAGACTGATATATTTCAAGTGTTTATTTCTTTTAATTTTGATGATTATAAGTGACAACTAATGAAAACCCCAAATTCAGTATCTCAGAATTAGAATATTGTGAAAAGGTTCAATATTGAAGACACCTGGTGCCACACTCTAATCAGCTAATTAACTCAAAACACCTGCAAAGGCCTTTAAATGGTCTCTCAGTCTAGTTCTGTAGGCTACACAATCATGGGGAAGACTGCTGACTTGACAGTTGTCCAAAAGACGACCATTGACACCTTGCACAAGGAGGGCAAGACACAAAAGGTCATTGCAAAAGAGGCTGGCTGTTCACAGAGCTCTGTGTCCAAGCACATTAATAGAGAGGCGAAGGGAAGGAAAAGATGTGGAAGAAAGTGTACAAACAATAGGGATAACCGCACTCTGGAGAGGATTTTGAAACAAAACCCATTCAAAAATGTGGGGGAGATTCACAAAGAATGGACTGCAGCTGGAGTCAGTGCTTCAAGAACCACTACGCACAGACGTATGCAAGACATGTGTTTCAGCTGTCGCATTCCTTGTGTCAAGCCACTCTTGAACAACAGACAGCGCCAGAAGGCCTCGCCTGGGCTAGAGACAAAAAGGACTGGACTGCTGCTGAGTGGTCCAAAGTTATGTTCTCTGATGAAAGTAAATTTTGCATTTCCTTTGGAAATCAGGGTCCCAGAGTCTGGAGGAAGAGAGGAGAGGCACAAAATCCACGTTGCTTGAGGTCCAGTGTAAAGTTTCCACAGTCAGTGATGGTTTGGGGAGCCATGTCATCTGCTGGTGTTGGTCCACTGTGTTTTCTGAGGTCCAAGGTCAACACAGCAATATATCAGGAAGTTTTAGAGCACTTCATGCTTCCTGCTGTTGACCAACTTTATGGAAAATTTAATTTTCCAACAGGACTTGGCACCTGCACACAGTGCCAAAGCTACCAGTACCTGGTTTAAGGACCATGGTATCCCTGTTCTTAATTGGCCAGCAAACTCGCCTGACCTTAACCCCATAGAAAATCTATGGGGTATTGTGAAGAGGAAGATGCGATATGCCAGACCCAACAATGCAGAAGAGCTGAAGGCCACTTTCAGAGCAACCTGGGCTCTTATAACACCTGAGCAGTGCCACAGACTGATCGACTCCATGCCATGCCGCATTGCTGCAGTAATTCAGGCAAAAGGAGCCCCAAGTATTGAGTGCTGTACATGCTCATACTTTTCATGTTCATACTTTTCAGATGGCCAAGATTTCAAAAAATCCTTTCTTTGTATTGGTCTTAAGTAATATTCAAATTTTCTGAGATACTGAATTTGGGGTTTTCATTAGTTGTCAGTTATAATCATCAAAATTAAAAGAAATAAACACTTGAAATATATCAGTCTGTGTGGAATGAATGTAAACATTATACAAGTTTCACTTTTTGAATGGAATTAGTGAAATAAATCAACTTTTTGATGATATTCTAATTATATGACCAGCACCTGTATAGATATAGAGATAACCATATAAAACACACTAAGGTTTATTAAGTTGCTGGATTCATGAATATTAATCAGGTCGTCTGCATTCGCTCGAACTGATTCCCTGAAATCAAAACAGGGACGATGATAGGTGAGCACCAGCCAATGAGATTGTTGTTTGTGCATTAGCTCCGCCCACTACAGGAGCAGTTCTTAAAAGCTTAAGACTTCCAAACGAACTCCGTTATTTTGACAGGAAAGTACAACAAAGGATATCGTTTACATGTAGCGCATCAATTCCGCATGTTATGAAAGATCCGCGGACACGAAAACAACCTCGCGGCAAACTGCAGACTTGGCAACATAGCAGCGTGCCAACATGATGCTTTCTCTGAAGACTGCTTAAATGTGTTCGACTTGAAGCAGTGCAGCTGGAACGATCGTTGGGTGCGTCATCAAAGTACCGCGAGAGCAATAAGAGAGCGGACGTCTCCTATGCTTTCTCTCACCATACTTAGATGTCATACGATCGTCATACATTACTCTCGCGTGTCATGTAACAGTGTAATCACAGCCTCTGCGGTTGAAAAATCTAATTTTTTCATATCGCGATATTATCGCAAATGCAATTAATCGTTCAGCCCTATTTGAAAGCACGTATTTCTGTACATTTTTAAATAAGGTGCATTAAAAGGCAATAAATATTTGATTAATATGAATGTTTTAATAAAAAACGTATCCCTGCATATTTACTCTTTTAAATAACAGCAGAGTGAGTGAGTTTTTGGATATGATAAGATTAAACTTATTTTAGTGAACTAAGCACCACATGTCAGCTCATTTTATTAGGGTGGGTAAACAGTGTTATTGTATCCTTGCTTCTAGGAAATCCTCAATCTAAATGCTTTCTACCAGCTTCATGTGGCCGTAAATATTTCATTTTAACGTGGCTTTAAGAACTATGCATCATTAAAGTTTAACTTTCACCACGTAAAGCTGGTAAATGTGGGTTTACATGTAATAATCGTAATACGTTAATCATTTACCTTATGGTCCGAACCAGAGTCTCCGCATCAGTAAGTGAAAATTAACATCTTCCCTCCGAAGACGTGTCGCATTTCGGGGCAATGCAAAAAAAACATTGTCGAACAACAATATAAAATGTGAAACTATTCATTGGTTATTCTAAAATGAGTTGTATTACAAATTATACTACAATTGGAACATACTGTAAATTGATAAACTGTTTGGCATGATGACGTTGAATGTCTCAGACAGCGCCTGTAGTCCCATGTAGCAACTTGTTAACAACCGTCTTTTTTAAGAAACGTAACAACTTAAAAAAATGTGTTTTATGTCATAGAATAAAACGTGAAAGTATCTTGAGCTTGTGTGAGCCACGGACCTTATTTAAGGGATTTAACCAAAATCCCATTAAAAAAAAAACATTGACTCATGGAACCGGAAGTGATAAAATGCTAACGCGCTTCCATGTTTTCGCCTACAAAGTGACATCATAGTTCCACTACTCTATGTATAGTTCATTTTTAACATGAACATATATATAGCGTGTGTGTAGAACAGAACTTAAACATAAAAAACAATATACTTTAGGCATAGCTATAAATACATTCATAACATAGAACGACTCTACTGCTTAAATAAAAACTACTTGCACTACACGGATTACTCTACAACCACTAACACTCTTCTGTTTAACACTAGTGAATTTGTAACTAACATTAACTGACATTAAGAGCTTTGAAACGAGAAATTCAGAGCACCTGAAAGTGTAATGCATAATACTGCAGGAGAAGAGAAAAAAAATGACAGATGAGATGACTGTGAGGATATACAATCATCAATCAATCATGTTGGCTTGCTTCAAGTTTGAATACCTTTGCAGCAGGTGCTTTCCGCTTCACTGCCGTCTTCTTTTGATCCTCACTTCCAGAGTCAGAATCATCACTTCCTGTTTCAGCTTTCCTCGGCACCACTGCTTCCTCGTCATCTTCTGCATTACTTCCCGGCGCAGGTTGGTTGTCCTCGCTGTCTGATGATGCAGGCTACACAAAAACAAGGAAGATGTAACAAATCAGCATTTGCTGTCATGAAACAACAGATGATTACAGATAGATAAATGAAGTCTTACTGCAGATGTGCTATAGGAGGCATGAGGGTTGTTTTGGATTTCCCACAAGCCTTCATTGAACCCTTTCCTTTTGTTGGGCTTCCCATATTGGTCTTGGTGCTTTTCATATGCAAAAAGGTCCTTGGGTGCAAGGAATGCTCTGAAAGGAAAGTTAAAATCAGTATTATAAAGTTGGGATTAAACAGAAGTAGCAACCGATCTGTTCTTCTGTGACGTACATATGAGTAGGGCTGCACGATATGTTAATGTCGCATGTGATATTTAATGCGCATCTTGTCAGTAAAGCCGGTCCTGTAATTTCCATCATGTGTGTGATTTCACATGGAGCAGCATTTACTACACAGAGCCGTTGATCACTGACAAGCTGCGCAAATCAAGGTTAATGAACGTGGTTTTGCGGTAAATTCTGCACCATGTGAAATCACACACATGATGGAAATTACAGGACCGGCTTAACTGACAAGATAAGCTTTAAATATCACATGCGACATATCGTGCAGCCCTACATACGAGTGTAATGGATAATCGAAAAAGAAAAATGTAGGGTGTAAATTTGGTTCTATGCATTTTTGTTGACTGGATTAAAAAATGTGAACATTACACTCGCTTTTATGACACTTAAATTAAATATTATGAGGCTAAAACGAATCTTTACCAACTGAAACTGTACGGATGAAGTGTTAATAATAAGATCTGCAACATGCATTTAGACAATAGATTGGAATAAAATAGAAAAGATTTTAGAGAAGCAAGGCCCCACCATACTTAAAAAAAACAATAATTATTAATCAACATTAATAAACAGATAACAATGAGGTAATGCACACAGCTCAAAACAACTAATATGCATCCATTTATCATCATTAATAACCTGGTGCTCATTAAAACACAGGGATACATACGTTTCATGAGTCCCGAAGAAAAAAATGGGGATTTTATTAGGCGGTGGTTTGACAGCCCCTTCTGCAACATCTTCAATCTGGAGGAGAAATATTAAAATACGGTTATTACATGTTCTTCAGACATTTACATTACATTTAACAGACACTTTTATCCACAGCGAATTACAAATGAGGACAATGGAGGCAATCAAAATCAACAAAAATCAATATGCAAGTGCTATAACAAGTCTCAGTTAGCTTAACGCAGTACCTTTGGTAATGGAAATTAAGATTTATAGAATACATGCAAATGAATAAATGAGTTTCTACTTAGTTTGCACAGAGTAAGTCACGCTCAAGAAAGTATCGCCATGTGTAAACATGACAACTCAAACCCCCTCATTTCATTTCACATGTTATTAAAACAAAGGAGTATAAAAGTCCCAAGTCTAAGTGTAGCAATTATTCAGATTTTACCCCATTATGCATGTAAAGACGATTCCTACTGTATAAAATACAAAAATAAACTAGACTTAGCAAGTTAGCAAGCCAGCTAGCCTCATACATTCATTAGTAGGGTAACAACATGAAATAAACGCATAATTAAGCTGTTTAGATTGTGCAATCATATAGAATTCGAGTTTGTTTGCAAAAACGATGCATATATGCATATGATGCGTAACGTTAAATGGCTAGGCGCTGAGGTGAAGCGGGTGGGGGTGTGAGCTCTTACCCGGGCCGGCCAGTGGGGATATCCCTTCATTTTAGCAAAGACAAGATCCCCGGGCCGGAAGTTGTGCGGCATCTTGTCGTCCCTCTATGTACCGCTCCTAGTTCTGCTCGTTTGTGTTCGTCCGCGGTCCGTTTTTCAGGTCGACGGACAGCGAGATCTGCTTCAGATACAGTACGCGAGGGAAGGCGGTTGGTTTCTGCAGAGGTTTCCGCTCATTCCATTTTTTGTCAGCGGAAGTCCCGCCTCTCTTGAGATCGATGATTGGAGGAACGGACTGTCACACTATGTGTCCACCAATAAGAATGTACAATGTGTACGCCGCTAAAGACTTCAATTTAATCATATTTATATTAACATTCGCTCCGACCTGATTATGAAACGACGGTGTTGAAAATGAAACTGGGTGAACATAAACATAATTTAATACCTTTTAAAATTAAAAACATCTATTCAAAATGCATTCGCTGGAATGTAACTACTATTTGCGTAATATACATTAATTATTTTTCAGTCAGAGCAGCAGTATTTAACCATCAGCAAGAACAAGAAATGTGCAACATGGGCATAGCCAAACAATTCCATCAGGCTAAGAGAGATCTAAAGTGCAATCATAAATGACAACAATGTCTTCCCAAATATAAATTCTGTCAGCATTTCCACCATAGACAGAGTTTTGAAAAGACATCAAATGACTATGAAACAACTCTGCAAGGTGCCATTTGAGAGGAATAGTGAAGGAGCTGCGGTACCAGTATGTCCAGGTAAACTATTGGTGTGTACTTGTGAGTCTTACTGTACTTCTAAGATGCCTGTATTACTTGAAGTGTTAGAAACCCATAAGATAAAACATTTACTGAACTCTAGAATAAAAATTTACTTTATTGTGTTTCTGTGTTTCTTTGTAGAGAATCAGTTAGAAGGACATGAAACAACCCACATTCTTGTTTTTGTGGACGAGGATGGGTTCAATCTGTCCAAAGGCTGGAGCCGTAGTCGCAATCTCTTTGGACACCGAGCCACAACTGACAAACCAGGCCAACGTGGGGCCAATATTACAATGTGTGCTGCCATTTCAGAGAATGGTGTGAGCACACATATTCCACACATTGGGTCCTATAATACCCAACTTCTCCTGGCCTTCCTAAACACACTTTACAGAGACCTGAATCCAGAACAAGAAACAGGTTTAGTTAGACCACACTTGCCTAGTTATGTTGTTGTCTGGGATAATGTCAGCTTCCACCGAACCAATATTGTTAGGGACTGGTTTGCTGCACATAAAAGGATAACAGTGGAGTTCCTTCCACCATACTCTCCATTCCTAAATACAATAGAAGAGTTTTTTCAGCATGGAGGTGGAAAGTATATGATCATAGACCACAAGATCAGATGTCTCTGTTGGATGCCATGAATGCTGCATGTGAGGACATCACAGCTGATCATTGCAGGGGATGGGTGCCGCATTCAAGGAGATTTTTCCCGGTGCATGGCAATGGAAAACATCAGATGTGATGTTGATGAAAATCATTGGGCTGACCAACAAGAGCAACAGGATGTCCACCAATAATTTTTATTGCATGGATGCTATTTTGTGGTAACATAAGAAATATGAAATATACAGTAATTGGACAAGTAAGATTTCACTTTACATATAATACATCCATACAAAGAAAACGTACTGTATTAATAAGAATAACATTCTTTTCAAGGTTCAAGGTTCAAGGTTTCTTTATTTGTCACATAATAAATTATACAGGGTATAACTAGAAGTGAAATGTAATCAAATCAGGTCCGCTCAGTGGACAGTGCAGAAGAATAAAAAATAAGAATTATATAAAAGTAACACAACACAAGAGCATATATATGGTAAAAAAAAAGAAGAGAAATAAGAGTAAAATGTGCTATATAAAAAGTGCAAAACAATAAGATTTGCAAAACAATAGGATGTGCAAAAAACAATAGGATGTGCAAAAAACAGTGTACTGGGACTTAATAAATAATGATATGAATAGGAGGGATGTGCAGACGGGTTGTTCAGGGTATGTACACAAAAATACGGGTGATGAGAGTATGGATGTTTTTCAGTAACAATCTTTTATAGACAACTGGACTAGTTTTGGGGCAGACCTGACCTGTTGAAAAGAGATGGTCTTCATCCCTCCTGGGGTGGTGCCGCTCTTCTTTCTAGAAATATGGCACATAGTCTTAGAGTTCGTACTTGACTAACTGGGGCCCAGGTCAGGAAGCAGACAGACTGGCTAAACCGACCGTCTGCTAGCCGCCTCACATCACAGAAGTCAGTTAATTCTCAGCACATAGAGACCCTTTCACCTATAGAGCTGTTCCCCGAACTAGAAAATACAAAAAACGTCCAAACCAGTCTATGAGTAACAACTTAATCAATGTTCAACAAATAAAAAATGTATATAACACAGAGACACAAATGATAAAGCTTGGCTTATTGAATATCAGGTCCCTTTCTACGAAAGCGCTTTTTGTAAATGATATGATCACTGATCATAAACTAGATGTGCTTTGTTTGACAGAAACCTGGCTAAAACCAGATGAATACATTATTTTAAATCAGTCTGCCTCCCAAGATTACTGTTACAAAAATGAGCCGCGTCCAACAGGCAAAGGGGGAGGTGTTGCTACAACTTATAGTAATACTCTCAGTATTTCTCAGAAGACAGGCTTTAAGTATAACTCTTTTGAAGTAATGGTGCTTCATATAACATCATCTAGAGAAAAGATTATTCATGATAAATCCCCTGTGATGTTTGTACTGGCTACTGTATACAGGCCACCAAGGCACCATACAGACTTTATTAAAAAATGTGGTGATTTCTATCAGAGTTAGTGCTGGCTGCAGATAAAGTCTTAATTGTTGGTGATTTTAATATCCATGTTGATAATTAAAAAGATGCATTAGTATTAGCATTCTTAGATATTCTGAACTCTATCGGGGTTAGACAACACGTGTCAGGACCTACTCATTGTCGAAATAATACTCTAGATTTAATACTGTCACATGGAATTGATGTTAATGGGGTTGAAGTTCTGCAGCAAAGCGATGATATATCAGATCACTATCTAGTCTTGTGTAAACTCCATATAGCTAAGGCTGTAAATTCAACTCCTTCTTAGCAAATATGGTAGAACCATCACTTCTACCACAGAAGACTGCTTTGTAAGTAATCTTCCTTATTTATCTAAATTCTGCAGCATATCCAACAGCGCAGAAAAACTTGATAATATAACAAACTATGGCTTCTCTCTTTTCTAGCACTTTAGATACGGTTGCTCCTTTACGCTTAAGGAAGATTAAGGAAAAGAGTCCAACACCATGGTATAATGAGCACACTCGCGCCCTAAATAGAGCAGCCCGGAAAATTGAGTGCAGCTGGAGGAAAACAAAAAGAAATAGAGGTATTTCGTATGGCTTGGCAGGAAAGTACCCTTTCCTATAGAAAAGCATTAAAAACTGCTAGATCTGATTACTTTTCATCTCTTTTAGAAGAAAACAAACATAACCCCAGGTATTTATTCAATACAGTGGCAAAATTAACAAAAAATAAAACATCAACTGGTGTTGACATTTCCCAACAGCACAGCAATAATGACTTTATGAACTATTTTACTTCCAAAATCAATACTATTAGAGATCAAACTGTAACCATGCAGCTGCCAGCTGCAGTATCACATCCAATTGTGCACTATAGATCCCCTGAGGAACAATTCTCTACTATAGGAGAGGAAGAATTGTATAAACTTGTTAAATCAGCTAAACCAATAACATGTATGTTAGACCCTATTCCATCTAAACTACTAAAAGAGGTGCTTCCAGAAGTCATAGATCCTCTTTTGGCTATTATTAATTCATCATTGTCATTAGGGTATGTCCCCAAAACCTTTAAATTGACTGTTATTAAGCCTCTCATAAAAATAAAAATAAACTTGACCCCAAAGATCTAGTTAATTATAGACCGATCTCGAATCTCCCTTTTCTGTCAAAGATACTGGAAAAGGTAGCATCCTCACAATTATATTCCTTCTTAGAGAAAAAATATATCTGTGAGTATTTCCAGTCAGGATTTAGACTATCTCATAGTACTGAGACTTCTCTCATTAGTGACAAATTACCTGCTCTTATCATCTGATCGTGGTTGTATCTCTCTATTAGTGCTTCTGGATCTTAGCACTGCGTTCAACACTATCGATCACAACATTCTTTTGAATAGACTAGAAAACTCTGTTGGCATTAGTGGAAGTGCATTAGCATGGTTCAAATCGTACTTATCTGACCGCCATCAATTCGTAGCAGTGAATGAAGAGGTATCATATCGATCACAAGTGCAGTATGGAGTACCTCAAGGCTCAGTACTAGGGCCATTACTTTTCACGCTTTACATGTTACCCTTGGGAAATATCATCAGGAAACATGGGGTTAGCTTTTATTGTTATGCTGATGATACTCAGCTCTATATTTCTTCAAGGCCCGGTGAAACACACCAAATTGAGAAACTTATGGAATGCGTAGTCGATATAAAAAACTGGATGACAAATAATTTCTTACTACTAAATTCTGAAAAAAACAGAGGTGTTAATTATCGGACATATAAACCACACAAGTAATAACCTAGAACACGGTCTAACACTTGATGGCTGCTCTCTTGATTCTTCGTCATCAGTCAAGAATCTAGGTGTGCTTTTTGATAGCAATCTCTCCTTTGACAACCACGTTTCCAGCATTTGTAAAACTGAATTTTTTTCATCTTAAAAATATATCTAAACTGAGACCTATGCTCTAAATATCAAATGCAGAAATGTTAATTAATGCGTTTATGACATCAAGGTTAGATTATTGTATGCTTTATTAGGTGGTTGTTCTGCATGCTTAATAAACATACTACAGATGGTCCAAAATGCAGCAGCTAGAGTTCTTACTAGAACCAGGAACTATGACAACATTCGTCCGGTTATGTCATCATTGCACTGGCTCCCTATTAAACATCGAATAGATTTTAAAATCTTGTTAATTACTTATAAAGCCCTGAATGGTTTAGCTCCTCGGTACTTGAGCAAACTTTTAATCGCATTATAGTCCTTCACGTCCGCTAGGATCTCAAAACTATGGCCATTTGATAATATCTAGAATATCAAAATCAACTGCCGGCAGCAGATCCTTTTTCTATTTAGTGCCCAAACTCTGGAACAATCTACCTAACACTATTAGGAGGAGGCAGACACACTCTGTCAGTTTAAATCTAGATTAAAGACCCATCTCTTTAACCTGGCGTACATTTAACACACTAATACACTTCTAATATTCAAATCTGTTAAAGGATTGTTAGGCTGCATTAATTAGGTCAACCGGAACCGGAAGCACTTCCTATAAAACACAATGTACTTGTTACATCGTAAGAAGATTGACATCTACGCTAATATTAGTCTTTTCTTTCTTATTCCAAGGTAACCGTAGCCTCCCGATCCGGTCCGTATCCAGCCCAGATGATCACTGCAGTCACCAGATCCAGTCTGTATACAGATCAGATGATCACCGCAGTCACCAGATCCAGTCCGTATCCAGATCAGATGATCACTGCAGTCACCAGATCCAGTCCGTATACAGATCAGATGATCATCGCAGTCACCAGATCCAGTCCGTATCCAGATCAGATGATCACCGCAGTCACTAGATCCAGTCCGTATCCAGATCAGATGATCACTGCAGTCACCAGATCCAGTCCGTATCCAGATCAGATGATCACCGCAGTCACCAGATCCACTCTGTATCCAGCCCAGATGATCACTGCAGTCACCAGATCCAGTCCGTATCCAGATCAGATGATCACTGCAGTCACCAGATCCAGTCCGTATACAGATCAGATGATCACTGCAGTCACCAGATCCAGTCCGTATCCAGATCAGATGGCATATTGATGGCAAGATGGCGCCAGTGTGTGTGGCCTGCCGTCTGGCTCTGCAAGCTTTGTGTGTTTTTGTGCTGTTTGTGTCACTTGCTGTTCAAAATGTTGAGTCTCTATTGGTGTACGATCGCCAAACATTACTGAATTTTCGACATTCTGCCAAAGATTTAGTAAAATTTGATTATGCTGGACAAAAGACTTTGCCCCCGCTTCTATCGGGCATTCCAGCTTATCTCTGCCGCCTCCCTGTTATACATCCCCGGCGTAAGCGCCACCGTCGCCGAGGAAAACGCGGTGGTTGGCTGGTGAGGGTGAAGACTGGCTTAGCACTCTCTTCCATGGGTTCCTGGACTGAATACCGAGCGGTGCCTCGCCTCTATTTCTCGGCGATTGCTGGACCCTATCGACGCCTGGCTGGTACCTGTCGTCGGCTCGGATGAGGTGTCTCTGTCCCGCGCCCCTGCTCTCCTCGCCCTCGTTGGCGTGGGGTAAATCCACAAGACCTGCGGCCTCTGTGTCGGGTTCCTTTGAAAGTCAGCACCGCGGAACTGCCGGCAATTCCTATTAGGATTGGGCTGGTGAATGCTAGATCGCTGGCGAATAAAACCTTTATCCTAAGGAATTTCTTTACGTCTAGGGATCTTGACTTTCTCTGTGTGACTGAGACGTGGTTGAGAGTTGGTGAGTCCAGTGTTTTCTCTGAACTTTTACCGAATGATTGCTGCTATTTAAATTCTCCGCGCACGTCGGGACGAGGAGGAGGAATAGCAATCATTTATAAGAACACCTACAAATGTAAACAACTATCGCTACCATCCTCGTTTAGCAGCTTTGAATTGAGTTTATTTGAGTTGGGTCGTTCTCTCAAAATGCTGGGTGCAGTAGTTTATCGGCCTCCCAGATACAATAAGGACTTTATAAGTGAGTTTTCTGCTTTTTTGGCAGACATTATGTCTAAATATGACCATGTTCTTATTGTTGGGGATTTTAATGTTCACGTGTGTTGCCCTGACAACCCAATGGTAAATGACTTTTTATGTCTTATTGATTCTTTTAATCTGGTGCAGTCTGTGTCTGGCCCCACACAGGAACGCGGACACACACTCGATCTTGTTCTATCTTTTGGTTTGCCTGTTCGTAACCTTGAGATCTGTGACGCAGTGTTTTCTGACCATATGCCTGTATTATTTGATATTGCTCTTGCCTGTAATACAGTTGAAACCCGCGCTGCTATTCGCCCCTGTCGCATCATTAACCCTTCCACTGCTGTTAAGTTTACATCTGTTTTTAGTCAGAACTGTGCTATACCACAGTCTATATGTAATGATTCAGAGGCGCTTAGCTCATGGTTGCACTCTACCTGTCAAACTGTTATGGATACTGTGGCTCCTTTAAAAATCAGGCAGCCAAAAACTAAATTTGAGCCATGGCTGAATGACACGGTTCGTGCTGTCAGACGTGAGTGCCGTAGGGCTGAGCGCAAATGGAAAAAGGACAAATTGCGTGTGTCCTTTCAAATACTAAGGGACTGCTGGCATCATTTTCAAAAAACTGTGAAAGAGGCAAAAATAAATTATATTTCTGAAATTATTATGTCAAATTGTAACAAGCCTTGTGTTTTATTTAAGACTATCGATGCAGTTCTCCATGCTCCGCAAACGGTTTATGTTGACGCTTCCTCTGCTGTTTGTGAAAATTTTCTTCACTTTTTTATTGATAAGGTTATTTCCACCAGGGCTGTTATCTCACCTCCTTCGAATGATCCCTCAGTCTCCGTCCTTTGCTCGGCTGTCTTTGACAAGTTTGAACTTGTGACTTTGTCAGTATTACATGATATTGTTGGTCATTTAAAGCCCTCAGGTTCTCCATATGATGCTGTCCCTCCCCGATTTGTCAAGGAGGTTTTTCCCACTGTAGGGCCATCTGTTCTTGCAGTTGTAAATAGCAGTTTGTCATCAGGTGTGGTCCCTGAAAATTTTAAACACGCAGTAGTCCAACCTCTGATTAAAAAACCTGGTCTGGATCCTACAGAACTTGCTAATTTTAGACCTATCTCCAAGCTGCCTTTTCTTTCAAAAGTCCTTGAAAAGATAGTTTATAGTCAATTGATGGCCTATCTGAAAGATCATAATATTCTTGAAGTGTTTCAGTCCGGTTTTAAAATGCTACATAGCACAGAATCTGCACTTCTAAAAGTTTTTAATGATATCTTTTTAGCTACTGACACTGGTGATTGTGTTATTCTGGTGCTTCTTGACTTAACTGCTGCATTTGATACTGTGGACCATGAAATCTTAATATCTCGTCTGGAGCAGTGGGTGGGCATAAAGGGCATAGCACTCCAATGGTTCAGGTCTTATTTAAAAGATAGGACTTTCTGTGTTAGCTGTGGTGATGCTGTGTCCTCTTCGGCTCCTCTCTCTTGTGGGTACCGTAGGGCTCAGTTTTAGGTCCTCTTTTTTCTCTTTATTTGCTCCCCCTTGGATCAATAATCAGGAAGCATGGCTTGTCATTCCATTGTTATGCTGATGATAGCCAGATTTATGTCCCACTTAGAAAGAATGACACAGTCAGACAGCTACTTGATTGTCTTGATGATATAAAGGCATGGATGTCTCTTAACTTTTTAAGTTTCAATGAAAATAAAACAGAAGTGATGGTGTTTGGTGGGACCACTGGGACCCCCCTGGTTGATTTGGGTGCCTTGTCTCAGTACATCAAGCCAACCATCACTAACTTAGGGGTGAAAATTGACTCTAATCTCAAGCTCGACAGTCAGATCAGGGCAGTTGTAAAATCAAGTTTTTTCCAATTGAGGCAGCTGGCCAAAATAAAGCCTTATCTCTCAAGCCAACATTTTGAGACCGTGATCCATGCCTTTGTAACCACTCGGCTCGATTACTGTAATGCACTGTACGTGGGCGTTAGTGGGTCTTCGATTGCTCGTTTGCAGATGGTGCAAAATGCTGCAGCACGTCTTTTAACTGGAACACGTAAATATGAGCACATCTCCCCTATTTTGGCATCACTTCACTGGCTGCCAGTACATTTTAGGATTAAATTTAAAATTCTTTTATTTGTTTTTAAATCCCTAAATGGGCTTGCCCCACCTTACATTTCTGAGCTGCTACACCCTTACATGCCCACTCCATTCTCTCAGGTCAGCTGATCAGCTGCTCCTGAATGTGCCAAAGACAAAGCGTAAGCTCAGAGGATCGTGCGTTTGCTGTGGCAGCTCCTAAATTATGGAATGATTTGCCTCTGCCCATTAGGCAGGTCTCTTCATTGTCTTTATTTAAATCAACTCTTAAAACATATCTTTTTCTCTGGCCTTTGACATCTGATGCTGACATTCAACATTGACAGTTTTATTGTTTTTAATGTGTTTTATTTCTATTTTATGTCTTGTATGAGTGTTATTCCTCTGTACAGCACTTTGGTCCACTTCTGTGTTTTTTAAGTGCTTTATAAATAAAGTTTGATTGATTGATTGATTGATTGATCACCGCAGTCACCAGATCCAGTCTGTATCCAGCCCAGATGATCACTGCAGTCTCCAGATCCAGTCCGTATCCAGATCAGATGATCACAGCAGTCACCAGATCCAGTCCGTATCCAGATCAGATGATCACAGCAGTCACCAGATCCAGTCCGTATCCAGATCAGATGATCACCGCAGTCACCAGATCCGATGATCACCGCAGTCACCAGATCCAGGCCGTATCCAAATCAGATGATCACTGCAGTCACCAGATCCAGTCCGTATACAGATCAGATGATCACCGCAGTCACCAGATCCAGTCCGTATCCAGATCAGATGATCACTGCAGTCACCAGATCCAGTCTGTATCCAGATCAGATGATCACTGCAGTCACCAGATCCAGTCCGTATCCAGAACAGATGATCACCCCAGGCAACAGATCCAGTCCGTATCCAGAGCAGATGGTGGATCAGCACCTAGAGACGACCTCTACAGCTCTGAACATCAGCGGAGACCAGGACACCTAGATGAGCCCCAGAGACAGATCCCCAGTGAGGACCTTGTCACCTAGACAGCCATCAGGAAAAGACCACTGGAACCAGTGGAGCCCTTACACTGACTTTGCTGCAGTTGGAACAAACTACTGGTTCGTCTGGCAAGAGGGGAACTGGCCCCCTGACTGAGCCTGGTTTCTCCCAAGGATTTTTTCTCCGTTCTGTCACCGATGGCATTTTAATTCCTTGCCGTTGTCGCCTCTGGCTTGTTTAGGTGGGGACACTTCATTTCCAGCGATATCACCGACTTGATTGCACAGATACTATTTAAACTGAACTGAGCTGGACGATGACATTACTGAATTCAATAATGAAATGCCTTTAACTCAAAAAAATTTCTTATTTTGATATTGTCGAGTTGCTTTGACACAATTTGTATTGTTAAAAGCACTATATAAATAAAGGTGACTTGACTTGACATGACAAATGTTCATATACTTTTTGTCCCCTATGTACTATTGACTCTTCTCAACAAATATCAGATTTTTTTATAAAACCTTCATTTCCATGCTTGACTATCATGGTGAAAAAACAACTAAACATTATGACCAGTGTGGCTCACACGAGCACAAAAATACTTTATATTTTGGTGGCCTTGGCCAAATTACTGACACGATAACTAGGTTTTCAGGCATGAATGAAATGTTTTGGGTGAGTAACTACATTTTGCAGACATGCAATAAAGTTCTGAAGTTCCAGCAAACAGTTGTGACATTTGCACTCACAGTTTAGAGAATGTTAAGACTGTTTCGAACATATGCCAAAGCAATTGAGAATTGCTCATAGAATAACTCAATCGAGAGTTATTATTCAGCTAAAAATGTTTTATTTACATTTTGACAGCACTTTTAATCTATGCATAAGACAGGCAGACAGACAGACAGACAGACAGGCAGACAGATATATAGATAGACAGATATATAGGTAGATAGGGGAGGAAAGCAAATCTCACTTTATAATAATAACAATCATCACCACAAGGAGGATCTTTGACTCCCCTCCGCTTGATGTCGCTAAAACCCAAAGTTTGCGTCCGGATCGCTTTATGAACATATTTCCGGTCGAGGATCTCTCCTCTTCGCGTTGTAAACACATCGCTTGGGTGGTGGTGCTGTCTGACAGTTACAAATAATTTAGAACAACTTATCTTTCATTTTTGAAAAACATTTTTTGCACACCGTGAATCGCTAAGAATGAAGAAGTTTTTCGATGGCATCAAGAAGGATATAAAATTCAAGTCAGCAGGGCCAGGAAAGAAACTTACAGACGACAGCAGGTGACGTTAACAGTTACAAGATCAGATGTGTGTGAGACCTGTCATGACCACTACACTTCACATTAACTCAAGCTTAATTATTCGACATGATGAGTTTATATGATCAGATCACGATAGCGTGTTTTCTTATTATAGACTTTCTCGCGTTTGGAACTGTTAAAACTGCAAGTTAGCTTATTTTACTCCTGAAATCTATTGTAATGTACACAAATCTGAAAAAATGCATCTATACCTGTTTGACTGCATTTCTGACATAATCATATCTGTATATGCCTTACGGAAACATGTATAATATGTGTTTTTAGTTTTAACTAACGTGACACAGAAATAGTATCCGACTTGTGAGTTTAACCTTATCGCCATAATTACTGAGAGAGCAACAGGGAAGTCTCGAGTTAGTCACGTGGTAGTGACTAAAGTGATGTTATTGGTTACAACAGTTTTAAGCACAGATATGAGTGGGTGATAAATGTGACCCGGCCTCGACCACAAAACCAGTCCTTTTTTCACATGTATATATAATCTGAAAGCTGAATAAATAAGCGTTCCATTGATGTATGATTTATAAGGATAGGACAATATTTAGATACAACTATTTGAAAATCTGAGGGTGCAAAAAAAGAAATACATTAATAAGAAAATCGCCTTTAAAGTTGGCAACATGAGGTTCTTAGTAATACATATTGCTAATAATAAATTAAGCTTTGATATAATTACGGTAGGAAATGTACAAAATATCTTCATGGAACATGATCTTTATTTTATATCCTAATGATTTTTGACATGAAAGAAAAATCTATAATTTTGACCCATTCAATGCATTGTTGGCTGTTGCTACAAATATACCTGTGCTACTTGTGACTGGTTTTGTGGTCCAGGGTCACATATCTGGTTTCTCCTGCAGTTCTGAACCTCAAGCCCCGCAGGCTCCTCGTGGAGCACCCAGAAAAACGCCCACCGGTGGCGCGCAGAGAGCAGGGGCCGCGGCCCTCGCCAGGATCGAGCAACAGCACCGGCCGAAGGTGCAAACGTCCCACGATGCCATAAGGAATCAGGGTAGATTATTATATTTGTTTGTACTCAGGAATATGAAAATATTAGTGAATTTTAGTCACATTTTGTCATTGTGTTTCAGTAAAGCGAGAACTTGAAGCAGAGGCGGCTGCCACGGCGGCCAGTCTAAAGAACACTGATGTCGAGGCAAGTCGGACATTTGTAGTTTTTGTTTGCATTTAGCTGGCCGTTTTGACTTTATTCTGATTCAGAATCACACAAAACCAAATATTTTTGCTGATATGTTGACTGAAAGTGTCTGAAAATAGAGGAGTTAGATTATGTGACTGGTATTTGGTCATGTGATCTAAACATGGCAGCCACCATGAGGGTGGACCACCTTTATGTAGATGCCTTGTCCAAATATTCACACTTGCGGTCTTTGCACTTGACCACTTAATTGACTTATTTCCTGTATTTGGCCCAAGTGTTCAAGTGAGGATGAAGACCGAAGTCTGTATATAACTTTTCATTACTTGATGATAATCCTCAGAAAATATACAATTAAAGATACTTTTAGATGTTTAATTACTATTTGGACCATTGGGGTCGCTAAACGAGGGCTTAATGAACACATTTTTGTGCAAACCTCAAATTCGACATGTTTCGCTTTTTATTTTTTGCCTGTAGCTCAAATTAGCCTGTGCGCATTTACACTCATTTTGCCAGCATGGGTTTCATATAACATCAGTAAACCGTGTAGTAGTACCAAATTGTCACAGTTTTAATGCCGTACAGAACGCGATGCCTCAGAAAATCCGATCTGCCTGTTTACTTGACAGTCGCATTGGCGCATATCCGATTTATTTCCACATGTGAATGAGGCCTAAATCTGATCTCGCTATATCCAAATGCATGCGTTTTTACCCGTTTACACTGTCTAGAACAGATCCGATCTGTGTCACATATGAGCAAAACAATCGGAATTGTCACAATTAACAGATAGTGTAAACGACGCAGCCTAAGTTTGTCCCATCAATTAATGAAAAGTTTAATTTAGATAAAAAATATGTATGCAGCGTGTAAAACGTTTGTTTGGATCATGATGAAATTGCAGTGGTTGCCTCAAATTCTAAATGAAATAGCACCGGCAAAACCTTTATATGAAGAGATTTCTTTTATTTGTTTTATTTGATTTGGGGTTTGTTTTAAAATGTCAATTTAGTTTTTTTGTTTGCCATATTTCAATTTCACAAAGAAGTGTGTAGGATGTTTTCCCAGCAATAATAACAGGACAACCTTTGTATTTATAATTTTGTCTTAAAAAAAAAACTTGATTGTGAAATGAATATCGTGAATCATTACAGCTCTAATAAGAGCCTTTTGGGAGGCCATTGCATCCTTCAAAATGGTTCTCTTTGTTTTCCATAGGGAACTGTAAGTAATATGGGATTGGAATGAACTATAAACAAATGAAGACAGAAATGTCATTTTTGAGTGACCTGTCCCTTTAAGATTTCAGATCCAGTGCAGTTCATTTCAACAACAGCATTACTCTTTTACTGACCGTATATTTGTACCTTTTCAAGGGGGCCTTTCAAAAGGATCCATCTTGTTTCTCGGTGCCGGGAGTTTTCTTCATCTGTCCTCTCACTGGAAAAACCTTAACAAAGACTGAAAAAGAGCTGCACATAAAGGAAGCCATTCTAATGGTGAGCTTATTACAGACAAAATCTTAAAGAGATTCCATTTAGAAGTTACTGAGCATTCTTCTTTCTTCACAGAGGTTCTCAGAGGA
This sequence comes from Gymnocypris eckloni scoliostomus, assembly GCA_027564155.1. Lineage (NCBI taxonomy): Eukaryota > Metazoa > Chordata > Actinopteri > Cypriniformes > Cyprinidae > Gymnocypris > Gymnocypris eckloni. The sequence goes on from JAJHNS010000058.1 coordinate 102,728, forward strand.
TGCCATAGAGGCCTCCGTTATGATGATTCACACCTTTAATAAAGACAAAGAGAAAGTAAAGGCTGCCATTGACATCATTAGCAAGTGAGGACTATTTCATTCAAACTTTGCACAATAGTATCTTAACGTTGTTGTATAATGTTCAACTGAAACTCAATGTGCGGACACAGGTACATCGAAAACATCTGTAAGAATCCCACTGAGGAAAAGTACAGGAAGATCAAACTTAGTAACAAAGTGTTTCAGGTATGAGCATTTTCTCTGTCAGGATTGAGAGAAAAAGCAAATTCACTCATGTTTTGTTGTTTTACTCATAGGAGAAGGTCAGTGGGATTGAAGGCTCTTGGGAGTTTCTTCAGGCGTTGGGATTTGACAGCACCACATTGCCGGTGGGCGGCGAAGGTAATATATGAATAGCATTATATTTAAATGTAAAGTGTGTAATATCTTTGAAGTCCTCACATCAGTGAATAACGTCTCTCAGACAGGACTGAGGAGTTCCTGGTGTTGCCGGCGCAGGAGTCCGAGGCTCTGGAGCAGACGAAGGCTCATTTGGAGCAGCTGCAGAAGGGCGAACCGGTCAGAGCGAAGCTGGACCGTCAGCCGCAGGTCTTCAGAGCCTCACAGCACGAAACACACTTCGAGCTTCCTCCAGACTTCTACAATCTGACCGCGGAGGAACTGAAAAGAGAACAGCAACTGAAGTAAAGAATCAACTATAGTAGCAGTTGTACTGTCTAGGCCGATAAAGTCTTACCGTGTTTTCATCGCAGGAGTGAAGTCGTGGAGAGAAATGCAATGCTGCGAACGAAAGCCATGCGTGAGAAAGATGAGCAGAGGGAGAGAAGAAAGTACAACTATGCGCTTCTGAGAGTGCGGTTGCCGGATGGAAATATACTCCAGGGTCAGTAGTTTTGTATCATTTTTATTGGTTATCAATACATAAAGCATAAACATTGGTAGAATATATATGTGTCGAGGTTTATATATACCTATAGCAAGCACGAAAATTCCACCTATGAGAGTAACGTTCGTCCATCTAGTCGTAGTCCGTCTAAACAGTAGTAAACAGAAAAGTTAGGGGAAAATAGTGTGCAAAATTTGAATGTAATAAAAAGTCAAATATAAAATTGGTAAAAATGACATTAATTTTATTCTGTTGTCAGTCAGTTAACCAAATATTTTCCCATAAATATTTAACACAACTTTATATCTTTAAAAATGAAAAATATGTGACCCTCTCTGTGAAATCCAGGCTAAAGTCTCAAAATCTGATTATGAGATAACGAGCATCAAAGTTTGATTTCTACCATTAATTTCAATCTTTGACATGACATTACTCAGTCAATATTAACGATATAAAGGTTACATTTTAACAGAATGTTCTTTACCTTATGAAGGATGAGTTTCTTTGTAGAAAACGGCAAATCACAAAAAAATGACTTTAGCTGGGTTTTCACAGAGAGGGTCACATATATTTAATATTTTGTATTGTAATATAGCAGTAAACCGCAAAAAAAGTAATATACACTTAAGATATATATATGTATATGAGAGAGCTTATTTTTAATCATGCTCCTATGAAAGTATCATTGGACATTTTTGAACTTAGCCATTTAAGTTAATAATGGACTAACTTTTTCTTTATGTATATATATATATACAAGAAATTTGTGTGTGTGTGTTCACTGCTGTGTGTGTGCACTTTGGATGGGTTAAATGCACACACAGCAGTGAACACACACACACAGACACACAGAGCAGTGGGCAGCCATTTATGTTGCAGCACCCAGGGAGCAGTTGGGGGTTCGATGTCTTGCTCAAGAGCACCTCAGTCGTGGTATTGAAGGTGGAGTGAGCGCTTTACATTCACTCCCCCCACCGGCCCAAGACTCGAACCATTAGGCCACGACTTCCCCAGTACATACACTATGTGGACAAAAGTATTGACATTCTATTCTTTAGAACAGAAAAAGGCACTTTCAAAATTGTGGCAACAAAGATGAAAAAAATTCATGTATTTAAAAATTGTATTTCCATCTCTGTTACAAGTTTTGGAGGGGTCTAAAATGACTGTACCCATATGGTACATATGTACCATATGTACAAACACATTGGTGTTTGGCTCACGGTCTGCATTTAAAATCACACCAAAGGTGTTCAGCTGGGATTTCTCAATTATTCTCTTCACAGACATAGTTGACCTAAATATATAACAATTATATATTCAATCTAAATAAATGTTTTTGTATTGTTATATTGTATTTTAAAACACACACACATATATATATATATATAGAGAGAGAGATTTTTAGGAATGGGGTCTTTCACAGAGGCCCTTGGCATAAAACATATTTGAATAAATAACATTTTTGGTCAAATGTGTGAGTTGCAGATTGATGCATTTAAACCAGGCATCTTCAAATCTGGCCCATTCCTGCAGAGTTTAGCTCTAACCCTAATCAAACACACCTGAGCATGCTAATCAGTCTTCAAGATCACTAGAAAATCACAGGTAGGGTAGTAAACTCTGCGGCAGATTGGACCGCCAGGCAAAGATTTGAGGAACCCTGATTTAAACCATCCAGAATGCTTTGCCCCATAGATGTATGTTGTCTTCTTTTGGTTAGCTTGTTCTTCAGCATAACCTCAATTCTGCAGGCACTTTCCTGGCGTGGGAGAAGGTGGCAGCGTTGTACCAGTTTGTGCGTGATTCTCTGGAGAACGGCTGGCAACCCTTTGAGCTGATGGCACCCGGAGGACAAAAACTAAAGGATGATGAGGAATTGGCTCTGAATGAGTGCAACCTAGTAAGTCGTTCAAACAAAAGTCCACAATGTTTAATTCAATACTTGAATCAAACCTTGTTTCACCTTCCAGGCCCCAGCGGCTCTGCTGACCTTCTCGTGGGATGCTGCAGTTCAGGAAGACATTGCTGCCGCCGGAGGAAAGACTGCTGTTCTGCTTAAAGCTGCACTGTTCGAGAAAATCAAGACCCTGAGCTGAACATTTAGTCTCCCCAGTCACCGCCTGCGCTCTCCCATTGGCCACCACAATCCCACGGTTTCACAGGATGGGCCCGATGCTCTGATTGTGTCCACACAGCATGTGCTAGGTGGATTTATATGGTGCTTAATGCAGGAGTTGTTCCTGTCAGTGATGTTATGAGTGATTATTCCAATTTCCAAACAATCTGTCCTATTATAATGAATTGTTGCTTGAGGTAACATGACCATATGAAGAGGGAAGATGCTCGGTTCGACTGGAAATGGTCTGTTGTAATTTGAAGCACTTTTTAGCTACTGCTGAGAGAAATGTTGATGTACCATGAAATCTCAGTGGCAAAAAAGCACCGTTCTAACATGAGCTCTACCAAGTTCTGTCTTTTGTTGTATTAATGATTTGTTTCCTGCTTAACACAAAGGAAACTATGCATGAATGTTACAACGAAACAAATTAGACAGCTCTGGTCTCCAACAATAATCTACCTCCTAATGCAGATAAATGTGCACTCATCTCCGTTAATTAACTTGTATAATTAAACCCAAAGTATACGTCAGTTTTTATACATCAATTATTTTGTCCACAAGGTGGCGACACTGACCTGGCCTATTGGTTTATAGTTAAAAAGAAACCCATGATATGGAACGTTTTTGCAACTCTTAAGTAAGCCGTTTTCTGTGAATGTGCGAGACTTCCGCTTCATTAGCTTCTGTGTTAACTAGAAGAATAACAGTTAAACTATTTGCGCTACAAACCTGTGTGTTTATGGTTAATATTTAAATATGATAAACATTAGTTTGGAATAGTAAGCTGCATAACGCCGTTTTTTGTACAGGTCAAATAACTGGAAGTCATTGACACCGGAGGCCTCACACATTTACAAATGTCTGCGCACGCACTCGCGTTAAATAATAGATAACTTCTGGAGAGAAATAGCACAGACACTAGATAAGTTTGAATCTTTCTAGTCTGTGTTCGCGCGCACTAACAAATGCGAATAACTGAAATATACCTTGAAAGACTAAGCGATGGCATCAAAAGTTCACCTTATTTTTAAATACAAAAACCATTTAGTGTGAATGCGAGACTTAAGCGTCATTAGCCGCTGTAGGTAAATAACTAATACAGTAGTAAAACAACAATACTATACAATAATTTAACAAATACCAGTTTGTAATACCATGGAGCACAGTAGTCTGCTTTTGTAAAGTGGCTAACACCGGAAACCTTGCACAGCTAAGATAAAAATGAATACTTTTGAGTATTAGCCTAATTCTGTACCAGAAGAACATTGTAACGTGTTTGTTTCTTTAATAAACCATCTATTTAAAAGATGACCAGTGCTTGTATTTTACACACCATTTTGTCGAGTATAACATGTTGTTCTGTGGCATTTGATGTGATGTATGAAATAAAATGCTTTGTCAGATGAGGAGTGTGAGAAAGAAACCGTCACATGATCACTTGGAAGGAAAACGTTCGTTAACAGCATATTAAAAGTTGTTCATTTTTAAATAATGCTTTATTTAAACAAGCTTTGTAGGAAACCCATTACAACTGCAAACTACGGCGCAGTTTATTCGAGACAATTAAGAAAACACTTCGCCAAAGAAATGCCAATGCTGCTGTTTTTCTCCATACTGGACGGCCACCTACTATTTCAGTTTCTACACCATTTAAAAAAATAAAAAATTGTATTTACACCGAGTATGGCAGCCTGGGTAATGCAATGCTGTTTTATACAAAGCCTCTTGGAAAAGAAAACATGGGAAAGACTTCTGGTGGGCTAAAGAAGTTACGATGGGGTGAAGAAAGAAACAGAAATGAAATATAAAAGTGCAATATATTTCAATTGTCATTATTTTTGAAAGACATACACCAGTTCAAGTATTTTGAATGGGAAAAAAATAAAGGATTTAAAACAAGGTGCTGAGCACTGAGCCCAGCAGAGCATCAACCTGATTGGTTTCAGAGCCGATGAATGTACCAGCAGAGCTTTCAAAAAGTGGGACATCACCTATGAAGAACTGCACCATCTAACAGACCTCCACTTAAAGGAGACAAATGATTCATTCTGGGGACCTTTAATACGGTGATCCTTAAGTGTCTGGTTCACGTGCATGCAAACCCAACATGAAGGGGTCAGATCTTAGGCGGTGGCTGGGGTGAGGCAGGGTAGGGCAAGAGCAGCAGTTTCGGATGGATTCGTATCCATGGGCTCTGGGTTTCTCTCGGTTTGTTGCAAGGATGTGTTGGCATCCTGTTCAGAAGATCCTAAGAGGAAAAACACCTTGATCAAATGTATTCTGGCAGATTTGTGTTTGTTGCAAAGCTTTATTAGCAACATATACCAACCAGATTGTTCCCCAATGATAATGCAATCATCGTCTTCATCATCTTCAGTGTCCGCTTGGAAGCCATCGGTCTCCATGGCCTTGGTCTGAATTTGTTGTGTAACAAACAGGAAAGTTAGCATAAGCAAGTAAACAGCAAGCAAAAAAACGAGTCTTCGACACTGCACCTGTTTGGAGTTGCCACATTTCTTCATGTACTTCGTGATGGAGTGGCTGCTGGTGCTTTTCCTCTTGTTGGAGGGTGTGGAGGAACTGGACATGGTGGGCGAGTTTCCCTGTGAGCCGGCGTGCTCGCGCGGGTGATCTGAGCGCCGGAGGTGAGGTAGGTCCATTGGCAGGGAACAGGCAAAGCCTCTTGAGAATGATGGACCAGAACTTCCGGATGCACGTACCAGCAGCATCGTCTGTAAGTGGAGCGTTTTTCGTACACGGCATGCTCCTTTATTATACGCCTGACGTGGATCCTTTTGGCAAACCAAGAAAATATGCTTAGAAATGTGTTTTGTGTTGCTACGTAATATTGTGACATGCTGCCAAAAACAACTGGAAGCCAATGACAACATTTTCCAGGCATTAGGCAAATGAGTCATTGATTTACACAGAAATATACACCAAAATAACCACATATTTCCAAATGAATTTATCAATAGTGTGTTGCAGGAATGCCTGCCGAGACCCAGATATTTTCACTTTTATTCTGACATCAAATGCATCAGTAATACCCACTTGTAATTTTTCTAAGCTTGTATATGCCTTTCAACAGGCGGTTGCTGAAAAGTGACTAAAGGGGACTGCTGATGTTGTCAGGGACATTAAATGTCATCAGACAGAACAGGAACACTCATCTACTCACTAGTCCACTTTTACAGCCTCATTGTTTACAATCATGCTCTTGCAAATTACTCAAACTTTCCAACTTGTATATTTCAAATAAAGACAGAGTCAGAAGCTTAAAGGATTAGTTCACTCATTAGTTCACAAAACAAAAATAGATGAGCATTTGAGCACTTTTCACTAGATAAGACCCTTATTCCTTGGCTGGGATTGTGTGTACATCCCTTTGAAGCTGCATTGAAATTGCAATTTGGACCTTAAACCCACTGATCTCCATTGAAGTCCAGTATATGGAGAAAAATCCTGGAATGTTTTCCTCAAAACCCTTAATTTATTTTTGAATGAAGAAAGAATAAGACATGAACATCTTGGATGAGTAAATTATCAGGAAAATTTAATTCAATATTCATATTCAAATAACTTTTAAGTCATGCAGCCGTGGTGAAGTTCATTTATATCCCAACTAGATTTTTTATTTCTGTATTTATGCTTCAAAATTAATAAAAGGTATGCTAATTTTTGAAGATAGATACAATATGTAAGAATGCTGAATTTTAATTGGTCACAGCGTTTATTTCCTGCAATAATCCAAAAGCCAATTGAAAAATCTAAAAATTTAAGCACCAAGCCAACGGTCGGCTGTTGAGCAACGTCGGTGAGCGTCTGTTGGGATAGTTTGTTGATTAGCTGGTTTGTTTGGGGTGTTCCGCACGTCAGTTTTCATCATATCATATATAGTCTTATAGTCCTGTGTTTATTAGTCACGTTGAATCAATGAAAGCAGTTAAATCTTATGTTTATTCAGCTGGAGCGATTTTCTGGACTATTTTCAAATAATTGCAAATTGTATTTTCAATTGCGTTTTCCATATGCGGACGCATAAATTGTGATGCAATTCAAATGCATGACATCAATTATTGTGCACCAAATCTTCTGACACTGCCAGAATTTCATCGGAGGTGAATTTTGATCACAACAGCGATTAATCGGCAGTCGATGAACATGTCAAACCAGCGATCAAAGAATCTTAAATAGGAATCAATGGGAATCTTTTAGGATCGGGCATGTGATAAATAAGAGAAAATCTGACCACGTCCCCAGCACTTATGATTAAAAATATATATTTTAGCATATTAAAAGATACATCTTATATTGTAATGCATACTATTGTCTCGTAAAAATGTAAAAGCAGCATTTAATAAATCACGATAATATAATATAACTAAGTACTATAATTATAGTAAAGTATATAATGTATGCCCAGACACTAAAACATTTTTTATAAAATAACCGTGATTTTTAGAGTATATGTGCACACTATAAAAGCAACTGATGCAAGCTGGTAATCACTTAAGTGGGTCAACCGAGTGATTGTGCGAATGATCCCTTACTTCTCCATCCTCTGATGCCGGATCCGTCACCCCGCTTTATTACACATATTAAACACTGCTGTATATGTTAAAGGCTAAATATTTAGTATTCCACTTGGCTAAAACACAACAAAACACTGTTTTGGATATACGTAGGCCTATTTAATAGATATTATTACACTTGTGTTATCTCACCCGCGCTTTCTCACACACATACATTAAGCTATAATCTTACCTTTTAGAAGCGCATATCTGGCTTTAAAACTCATCAGACATCACCCGCAGCAAAAGGCATTCATGTCTGGATAGTTTATTCGTTTAGATGACATTTATGAATGTTGGAGGGCATCGCGGGAGTGGCATTACTATGAAGCAAAGTTAATTTAGATTTAGAATAACTAAGGTGTGATAACGAATGCCCAAAAGATAAAAATATCTGTCCTTTTTGCCAGTTGCTAGGCGACTGCCTAGTTCGCCTGCACGCGCCGGCCCTGGGTACAGTCTTTCCCATATCTGAGCTCATTCTATGCAGTCAACTGCATGCAATCGCCCACACCTAGATACAAAAAAAATGATCTAATTTTAATAATTTTTGAAAGAAGGCCTACTATGGGAGGAATTTACCTCATAAGAACAGCACGATCTGACATGGCTTTATTCAGCAGAGAAGATCATTTCTTTAATTTGTTCTTACCTACATTAGTTAACGTGTTATTTTTACATAAACCTGTACGGATTTTACTAGTTGGGCTTTTCCTGAACATCTTGCCAAACTGAAATGTATTGTTTAACTTTTAAGCTTTTTGTTATTCAGATATTTTGCAGGAGTATTTCTATTTGTAAACCAAAGAAGGTTACATTTGTTTTTTTAAGTATTACAGTTGTTTTAAAGCTAAGCTAAACTATTCTGTTTGACTCAAATTGAAAGAATGAAGAGTTTAATTTCTATTAAGGTTTATATGGATTTTAAGATGTAGCCTAATTAGTGATTTGAATAATTAAGTTACTCATTGAGTAACTAAGTTACTTTTCAGACAGAGTCATTTAAATACAATATTGACAAAGTAGTTAGCAACTGTAATTAATTACTTTTTGAAAGTAACTTATCCAACTCTGTGTGTGTATGTGTGTATATATATATATATATATATAAATAATATGGTAAGTGGGTCAAGGCTTATATATTTTATTTAACGCAGTCCAGTATTTAAAAGAATGCTTTCGAGTTAAGTTTAATGTTAAAGAAAGCTTTCACGGACTCTTCTTTTTATTTTATTAATGGAACTAGTTTGATGGGCACTTTATTTCAAAAAGTATTTTTCTATTGGAATTTTTGTGGCTGTTAGTTTGTTTACTGAAAACTGAAATACAACAGGAAAAATGACTGCTAAGATTTGTGTTTTTTTCATTCAATATTTCCCCATGGTCTAGAGTAAAAAAAATAACAAAAATAATTAGCTACAAAGCAATATCGAATATCGTAATACTCTAATCTAAAAAAAATAAAAACGCAATACATATCGTATCGGCACCCAAGTATCGTGATAGTATCGAATCGGGAGGTAGGTGTATCGTCTCATCCCTAGTGTTCAGTGAAATCTGATCTGCAACTGTCGTTCGTTAGGTGTACTGCATTGAGCAGTCGCGTTCAGTTTTAATTGTAGTCTGTTCTCCAACTGAATCTAAATGACGGTGAGGGACGGTGCCACGATGAGCAAGTGACATAACTAGTGCTGCGGCTTAACACCAGTATCACTGCTAATACCATCTATCGCAGCAAGCCTAGCTTGTGGTGTTGAATGCGTGGTTTTTAGACTATTTAAACATGTTAATTACACAAAGAAAGTGTTTAACGTAGCCTAACAAAATCAGCAGTGTTTGATTAGCCGTTATTTATTTTAATTATTGCAGATGTTATTTTTAAGTGAAGCAACATTTGCTGAAATATCCACAAGAGCAGCTCACGGTCACCTGTCGATCATTTGCGCCAAGCTTGGTCTTTTAAAAACACTTAATTAACACATTAAGCCAGGTTAAGCATTTTAGAATGTCCTTGTCAAGGTTGCATTACTATATCAACAATAGACTAAATTAAGTTGTGATCATGAGAAATCAATTACTAGCCTATTACGGAGTAAAAGAAAGGAATAAAATGTACTGTAATAAGTGCACTTTCTGTTTTCTCACTTGCATCAATCGAAATGAGAGATGTTGAGACAAGTGAAAAGCATTTGGGTAATAGTGAATTTTGACCAATTGTGCGTACCATTGTTGCTCCCATTGTTAGCAGGGGATAATCGCTGTATTTGGGGTAAAACAAGACAGAATTATGCATTGTGCCAAGAAGGTTGCACTGTCTGTTCGTTAACACAGGCACGAACTGATTGGCAGCTGCCTTTAGCGGATCCTTTACTAATTACTTCCAATGATCAAAGCGTTTGACATGGTTGTCTGTGGCTGAGTGACGTAACCTCCCAAAACAAACATGCCCCCTAGTATAGTTCCGCCCGACAATGATTGGTAGCTTTCAGTGTAGACATCGGAAATTAAAATGCAAAAGGAATTGCGATTACATTTATGTTTTGGCAGGTTCTATTCGCGGCGTAGAGCGTGAAAAAGCAGACGTGGTAATTCATATTTATATTCTATATGACAGGCTCATAACTTTTAAGACATGGGAAATACAGTTGCAAATGGACTTTGCTTTTTCATTTGAAATGTGGCAGTCACTGTGCGTTCACGAAAGCTAAAATGCAAACGGTAATGCAAGATTTGCAATTGCGTCACAATGCGTCCAATACGGAAAACGCAATTGAAAATACAATTTGCAATTATTTGAAAATAGTCCAGAAAATCCTTTCATTCATTTCCTGGATTTCTTTTGCAGGGTATATGTGGAGATTCTGCATGAGAGTGCCCTCTGGCCTTCAGATGGAGATTTACTACTGACCACAGAACCGTGCTTCACTGAAAGATACACAAGACAATCGCAGTTTTTGTCTTATTGCGATTTTATTTAGATTTATCGTGCAGCCCTAACGAATATATATTGATAGCTGCTGATATAGACTGCAAATCAAAGTTAGTTTGCAGTCGGCTGTGTTCAAGCACAGATTTTGTGCAGATGCTGCAGGCGCAAAGCAACAACAACATCGGCTTTTATCGCTGCTAGTTCTTTGAAGTCGGCCTTTACAATACGGTTGCATGTGTTAACAGTTAAAATAATAATAATGAAAAATAGTTCCAAAGCATATATTAATCTTAGTTAATGTAGATTCGAACACTTACTAATAAATTATTAAAATCAAAAGTTTAAATGATTAATGTTATTCAATGAATCTGAGCTAACAGACTAACAATATATTTTTTTAAGTAATGATAAAGATTAATAAAACTAACAAATGTATTGCTCATTGTTACTTAAGAGCCACTTTCACACAGTAATATCAGTAAATTGCCGTAAACTTATCGCAATGATTTAAAAAATAAATACAAATATGCGGTATCTACACAGGCAATGATGTTCCGTCTTTTTTTTACCAGTAAAGCACCAATCACACATCAGTTTTAAATTACCGGTAAATTCTGTGACTTAACTGGAATTGACCTCTTAAGACACTGTATTAGACGACTTCAAACCGAACTACACCGTGCAGTGTAAATGTGCCATCTGCGTCAGAATGTTATGATGGCCCAGAAGAGATGTCTTATGCCAGCGCGCTCAGATCTCATTCTGCGTTCACACATAGCACATTACCGGTAATGTTACAACTTTGCAACATTTTTGAAAAGGTCCTGTTCACACGATCTCTTATCGGTAATTTACCAGTAAAAACTGTATGTCTGAAACTAATGTTAGTTAATGCATGAAATATAGTTAACATATGGAATCAGGATTTTTGTCATGGGAACCAGGTTAATGTTAACTTTCAGAATGACACTGAGTCTGGGTTACCTGGTTGGGACGTTGTAAGTAAAACTCGTTGGGGTTTCTGTGGGTGAGGAATCTGAGGATGTTTGCTGGCGACAGAACTCCAGGAACTCGTTGATTATGACCTTACTGCTGTTCACATTCCCATGCAGCAAGGGCAGCAGCTGTGACAGCACTGAAGAGAAGAGAAAAATGCATTAACATCCCAACAAAATATGTGAGAGGTTTTGCAGTGCTTTTTGTTTAGGTATGCAAACAAAGTGGATGATGAAAATATTCATGAGTGCCAAGTTTTGGGTGTGAATTTTCACTGGTGATTCACACACACGGCTTTGTTGCACCACTCAGTTTGAATGGGCAGAAAATGGCTTATAATACAGTGTGTGCGCTTCATCACATGCAAATGCCATCCTAGCATGATCTTACACTTGAGCACTGCACGTAGAGGCTCATTTTAATAATAGCATTTCATAAAGCAACAAAGACTGCAGATGAGAAAACTTTAGATTCTAAATGTGTCTATAATCTACCAAGCATATAACAGACAAACACACATGCTGTACTCACATTTCTCGTTCCTCTGTTGGCGTAAGAGGTCATGTTCAGGGGTGCAGGGTTCGTCTCTGGTTAAAGGCTCAAGCATGCAGATAGCGTACGGTTGGAAGAAGTCCAGCACAGGCTCTTCCCCGTCCCATAGGCAGCCGCGCACCACAGCCTCCAACATCTTCAGCTTCCCTTTAGACATCAGCTCATTCTCCCAGTCACGAGCCTTCATCCTCTGACGCACCTTCTGCTTCTCTGGATCTCCACCCTCCTGCAAGAGCAGACCGTTAGCATCATGACGTGACTGAATGAGGCGACTGAAGAAGGGGGATGTTTAAAATACCTCGTTTTCCTCAAGTGCTCCTTCCCCGTCAGACAGATAACCATGGGGCACAAAGAACCCATCATCGTCGTCGTCATCATCTCCTCTTTCATCGTTGTCATCATCTCCTCCTTCATCGTCATCATCCTGGAAAGAAAAGCCAGGTTGAAGTCAACACCATATTCAAACATACAGAAAACAGTGGCTAATTTTTCACTATAGAAATAGTAATGTCATATCACTCACCCCCTCACTGTGTGACAGAGACTCTCCTGGCTCCTCTTCCTCCCACTCATCATCACTGTCCACCTCATAATCCAGCAACTCCTGATAAGACAAAAACTTCAGGTTACCATAGAAGCTTTGGTAAATAACAAAGTCAAAATTATACATTTCAAAGCAGCTTCAGAGAAAACCACAATGTTCATGTTTAAAATCCTAATACCGTCAACCCTTAAAGTTGCATTTAGCAAGATAGAGCCGAGTAATTTAATTGACATTTTACAACTTTATCATGCAATCAATCAGCAGTGATTGCTGTCTCTCCCAACATGAGTATACCACGTTCATGGATATACATTTATTTATTCACTTTTAATGCCATTCCACCATCAAGGCTATTTTCATGGCAATCTCTGAATAAATTGTACAAGGTATACAATTAAATGGATATTAGCGGTGCTCCGATCAGGATTTTGAGGCCGATCACCGAAAGCAGTATCTGCCAGATCGATCCGATCACCGATACCGATCTTTTTAAAGCCTTCTTTTTATCATGTAGAATTATTTATAGTGATGGTCCAATCAAGATTTGTTGACATTTATTCAGGGCCTGAATTTCATTTTTGGAAATTAATTTCCCTCTTAGGTAACTCTTGCGAGAGAGGATTTTTTTATTTAAAGGGTGGAGGCATTTGTTTTGGACATTTTTCAAAAATATATATTTATCTCACCTAAATGTTTGATCATGCACCGCATTTTTATTTTAACAATCGTGCCGTTGTTGCACAATAGCTTACACACAGCACAAGCCTGATTTCATTCATGAGCTGTATGTGAGATGGGCCTTTTACACCAGGTTCACACACATACTCCGTTTGCAGTGTGTATGCAGTCCATGTGTGGCATGTAAGCGGTGCAGAAGCAGCACGGACTTAACTGTAAAAAATTCAAAGTTAAAAAAAGTTGCCTGAATGAAGCATTTTTAGTAGGAGAGGACAAAAGATAAAAAATACTCTAAACATGTCTCTAGCAAAAGTTGTTTTATTTACCTTACATACTTAAGTATTACTCAAGTATTTGTTCACAACATCTACAAATGTTCTCCCAACTTTTCAAATTAAATAATTTTACATTGAACAATATTGCACAAGTTCCCAGCATGCATTGCAGCTTGAAAACATTTTATGTTATGTATTATTAAAATATTATCATTGTTTTAAATGATTTATGCTGCTGCTGTCACTGTCAGCTAGCTGTCATGTGGATCAGTTTGCTGAGGTACTATATATATGTATCTCATTACATCTTGTTTAATTCATTTGTCTATTACCATAAATATTTGCCTTTTGATTTTTGACAAAAGGCGCTAACACCTCTAATATAGCAAAGCACCTGAAAGACAGACACCCGAATCTATATAAAGAATTTCGAGAGGTTAGTAACTGTTCTTATTTTAACATTACTGAAACATTAACCAAGATGGCCTAGTATTGTTGCTGATATGAGTGTTGTCTCGTTTTTTCACCGTAATTCTTAAAGTTAATATAATCCGACTGAGGAATCTTTAACTGTGAATCTTTAAATACTTTAACTGTGGTCAAATGTAAATTAACTTGTGCTTCAAAAAATGATTACTTAAATTCTGCAATTTGTCTTCATCAGAGGTGGAAAGAGTACAAAAATATTCTACTCAAGTAAAAGTACCATTACATTACTGAAATTTTACTTAAGTACAAGTAAAAGTACCAGTCTAAAAATATACTCAAGTAAAAGTAAAAAGTAGCTCATTTAAAATTTACTCAGAGTAAAAAGTACTTAGTTACATTTTAACAATGAGAGGGAGGAAAAAATGGGATAGACCAAAGATGTCAAACTCAGTACCTGGAGGGCCACAGCCCTACACAGTGTAGATATTACCCTAATTAAACACATCTGATACAGCTAAACTAATCATTTAGGCTTATTTGAAAACTACATGGTGTGTGTGTTGGAGCAGGGTTGGAACTAAACTCTTTAGGGCTGTGACCCTCCAGGAACTGAGTTTGACACACCTGGGATATGGGCCTATAAATCTCAAACTAGGTGTCTTTAATTAAATTAATCGGTTAATTAGAATAATAAGACATTTGGGCTGTTACCAGGAAAATTAAATCAGTATCAACAAAATGCATCTTTGCGATGCAGAGGAAACGCAGAAGCTTCATCTGAAGTGGCATAGATGTATTTACACACTGACATGAATGCATTTAGCCTGCAGTTACACATGCAGAAATAATGTTTTGATAAATAAGGCATAAAATGTGACCCTGAACCACAAAACCATAAGGGTCCACTTTCCTAATTATGCGATTAATACATCATCTGAAAGCTGAATAAATCATATTTCCATTGATGTATGGTTTGTTATGATCGGACAATATTTAAAAATCTGGAATCTGAGGAAGCAAAAAATCCAAATATTGAGAAAATCTCCTTTAAAGTTGTTCAAATTAAGCTCTTAGTTTTGATATATTTATAGTAGGAAATTTACAAAATATATTAATGGAACATGATCTTTACTTAATATGCTAATGATTTTTGGCATAAAATAAAAATGTATAATTTTGACCCATACAATGTAGGCTATTGTTGGCTATTGCTACAAATATACCCCAGTGACTTAAGACTGGTTTTGTGCTCCATGCCAGGGTCACAAATGTTAAATAGTCATTTGAAATTAAAAAATAAATAAATCAAAAGATACTTTAAATGTTAAATTAGAACCACCAGTAGGTGTCAGCAAGTCACTGATAAGTGAGTCATTGCGATTGAACAGAATCATTTAAACGGTTAATTCAAGGAATCAAACACGTCATTGCTCAGAGTCAGAGACGCAAAACTGTGTATGGAATTATTTTTGTTGTCGAAATATAGCAAAAACAGGCAATATGGTGTCTAAAACGTAAGTCTCTTAATTAACTTCTTGTTTTTTGAACTGTGTAAAAGGAAAAACTACAGGCCTGTGTAATCATGGTGATTTTTTGAGAAAAACGGCATTCTTCGTGTGACGTTGACTTACTATATTAAATGATATAAATATATAAATTTTCTGCTTCTATATCTTCAATTTTGTGATCATTCTAAACATTTTAACAGACTGAATCACGCAGTGAAAGAAAGCACTCCATATGCACGCCGGATTAGAATAATAATTTTTAATCAAACTTCGCTTATCAACACACAAAAACACGTGCATATACACCTATAAACACTCGCACATACATATAAACTTCCATGCATATACACCTATAAACACTCGCACATTATTAATGTATGTGCGAGTGTTTATAGGTGTATATGCACGTGTTTTTTGTGTGTTGATAAGCGAAGTTTGATATAAATCCTAGGCGACGCCTCATACGGATTAGTCTAATCTAACGTTACTAGATTTCACGGCACACTGTTTAGAGTGATTTGTTTGGTTTTAAGCAAAATACTGATAATGTCAAATCGCACATCGTTAAAACAACAATTACTATATTTTCGCAGACAACATTACTATATTTTTGACGACCTACACCACTGTCTTTTTGGCTCATTTGTGAAAAACCTTTTGCTAAACCGTAAAAGCTTAATTTTTACCACCAATGCAATGATGTAAGTATTTACGTTACCTCTACATGCTTGCGAAGGCGATGTCGATATATTTATAAGCTGCTAGTTCGGTCTCCCGAGGCAAACACAGCTTACACTGCATAATAGAGCATGAATATATGGCCAGGGGTTCACTTCATTTCCTTCGAGTTCAACTTCAGCAGAATACGACGGGTCTGGTTTTCAGCTGGGTCTGCACCATTAACGCCTGTCTTGTTCGTCTGCATCTTTCTTGTGATTTTAGCGCCAGTTTCTTCTTCTGCCCATTATTTGCTGCAGTTGTTTCCACGAGCGATTTTTTTACTCAGTAACGAATGTGTTTTAAAATGTAGCAAGTACAATACTTCCCACAAAATATACTTAAGTAAAAGTAAAATTACAGATTAAAAAAATTACTTAAAAAAGTACAAGTACACAAAAAAGCTACTCAATTACAGTAACGCGAGTAAATGTAATTCGTTACTTTCCACCTCTGGTCTTCATGTCTATCCAGTGAGCATTGTTTCCACATGTGATACACGCACGTTTGCGTGTGTGGATCGGTGATATGTGAATCCGGCATTAAAATCTGTTCATCAAATAATGTTATGTATTAACCAGCATTTATGAACGATGAGCAATGCATTTGCTACAGTATATTTTAATCTTTGATGACAGTATGTAATAAAAATACAACGGATCATGTTCGCTCTGGTCCAATGAAAACAAATATTAACAGATAGAACTTTGGATTTTAATTAGTAGATGTATTAGTAAATGTTAGTTTAAATTAACTTTTAACTAAGATTAATACATGTTTTGGAAGTATTTTTCATTGTTTATTCATGTTAACAAATATCTATTACCATTAACTTAAGTTCTAAGATTAGTTAGATAGTTCAGTTCATTTTAAAAGTGTGGTCTAAAAAAAAATATATATGTTTATTAAAGTTTGGCATTCTCTTGTAGCACCAGAAAGAAGATGAGACTCGACCTGCAACAAAAACAACACACTCACAACCTACACTACCAGCTGTATTTGAACAGCAACGAAAGTATGAAGCAAACTCAAATGAAGCTAAGAAGCTGAACAGGGCTGTAGCAGTGTACATATGCATGGATCAGGTTCCTGTGTATACTGTTGAGAAACCTGGCTTCAAACAACTTCTTGAACATTTGAACAACAGGTATGCCCTTCCTTCACGGAACTTTTTCATGCACACCGAAATCCCAGCCCTATATAACGAAACGAAAGAAATAGCCATGAACCATCTTGGGAGGAAAAACTTTTTTTCATGCACTACTGATCTGTGGACAAGCAGGGCCACTTCCACGTTCATGGCAGTAACTCTGCAATTTGTCACTGAAACCTGGGACATGCAGAGCTGGTGTTTGGGCTGTATTGGGCTCAACTCTGAGCACACAGCAGAATGCTTGAGGGAAGCATTGGAAGAGATGATACAAGACGCATGGAAGCTGGACATGTCATACATGGCTGGTATCACCACTGATAATGCTTCAGCAAACAAGAAAGCATTTCAGCAAGATTTCACATGGGTCCCCTGTTTTGGGCATAACTTTCACCTAGCCATTAACAAGGGCCTGGCTATAGACCGTGTGTCTGGATCACTGTCGAGGTTGAGAAAGACCGTGTCTGCCTTCAGCAGGTCACCGAAGATGTTGCGACTGCTGAAGAAAAAACAAAAAGATTTGCAACTGCCTGAACACAGAATGATCCATGATGAGCCCACACGCTGGGACTCAGCTTACGAAATGGTGGAGAGATTTCTAGAACAGCAGCAAGCTGTCTGTTCAGTTCTAGCCGATGATCGGAAGAAATGGCACCTCATGCCCAAAGATTCAGATATTACAGTTCTTGAGACTGTAAAAGAGGTATTGAGCCCCGTAAGCTCTTACACGGATGCCCTTAGTGGTGAAAAACACACCACTCTCTCTGCAGTCCTGCCTCTGAGTTGGAAGATCTTCTCTACTTTGACAGTTGAGGAAGGTGACAGCAACCTAAAACGTCAACTTAAAGACAACATTAGAGAAGATCTCAGACAGAGATATGATAACACACATCTGCAGCTGATATTAAACACAGCCACATTTCTTGACCCAAGGTTCAAGGACAGTTTTGTAACCTTAAGAGAGGAGGTTAAACATAATCTTATGGTCAGTGTCAATTTGCTAGAAGCAGGGGACCAAAGTCAGCAAACATCATCTCCAGATGACAAGCAGCAACCAGCAAATAAAACTAAATCAGATCTGAAGAGACTGTTAACAAGCATACAGGGGGGAAAAAAGAGTAAATATGGAGAGGGTTCATCATCCAGAGAAGGTGAGGGTGCAGAAACGGAACTCAAAAATGAGTTCTCAGTGTATGAAAAGATGCTTGAAATCAGTGCAGAAGAGGACCCACTCACATGGTGGAGGACACATGAGACTACTTTACCTCACCTTGCCCAGTTTGCTAAGAAGTATCTGTGCATCTCTGCTTCAAGTTCAGCTTCAGAGCGTGTATTTAGTACATCAGGGCTCATTTGCAGTGCAAGAAGGGCACGACTTACAGAGGAGCACATTGACATGCTGGTGTTCCTAGCTCAAAATCTGAAAGTTGCAAAACAACTTTAGGATACAGTAATGGGTGTCAATCTCACTCACCTCTGTAGAGAAAATCTGCATATTTGCAGTAACGGATTCAATTTAATTATTTTGTTTACCAATTTGTTACTTGATGCATAAGATTGCACAGATTTTGTTTTTGCTTGAAGTTTAAGTATCTTTTGTTGATATTGTGATTGGATTGGATTTTACTTGGAAATACAAAAGATTTCACTTTTTTTTTACTTGCACTTCAGGCTTTTGAACAAGTGCACTACCTCAATACATTTTTGTTCATGTAAAATATACCTCATTGTCATGTTCTAGACTTGTTATATTTATCTTTAAATAATAATACAACAAAAATTACCCCCTTAATGTTGTGCCAGTTTTTTTCTCTGTGGTATCGAAAATCGATATTTTTCAAGGTATCGTATCAAGTTAGAAATTCCAGTATTATATACCTATTTTAAACAACCATCTATATTTTTATTAACTCACAAATACAACCAAAATATATAACATGAACATAAATCTAAAAATGATACTATGGGCTCAGTGCTAAACATCTTTTCTACAGATAACCAAATTACAAGCAATAGCATAAAATAAATACAATAGAAGAAATACACAAGTTCAATAAACAGTGCTTTTCAGGTTTTTCAGCTCAGTCTAAAATACATTTTCAGGTACGCTAAAGAAATGTAATTATACAAATGTAATATTAACTGCATAGGCGCTATATAAATGTAACAAATTATTATTATTATAGTCACTGTATAAATTAAATAGTCTATAAATGAATCCTTTTTGATATTACAAAGGTTATTTAGTCAGGAGCAGTGAGCACAGCGTTATATTTATTATTAGTTTTCTTTGACTTTAAGAATGAAAGCACAGATTTAATATACTGATACACATGCCTCTTTTCTCCACTGTTTACATTAAGACATATGCTTTTCATAACCTAATGTTTACAAGGATATTAGCCAAAACATGCATTTTGGTGTAGTTTTGTCTATTTATTCATCCATGCTCAAAAAAAAGCGGAGGAGAGCTCAATTTAGTATTCACGCAGAGTTAAATGATGCAGATACGATGCAGATCTCGGCAAAGGAGAAGTGCTCACTAACACAGATTTAGACAGATTTGTGAACAATATTTGAGAGAAATATGCCTTGTGTACATAGAAAAAGTCTTAGATCTTCGAGTTCAGCTCATGAAAAATGGGGGCAAAAACAAGTGTTGCGTTTATAATTTTGTTCAGTATAAAAATAAATGCAATTTATAAACTTCAGTGATGACTCGACACTCCCTCGATTGTGACAAATCCTGTGTCAAGTGTGCAGCTCGCTTATAGACAGACGTGATGTGTGGTGATTTGAAGCCATTTGAGCATTTTGAGAGAGAGAGAGAGAGCGGTGATTCACTCATGCTGTTTGTGACATTATGTCTCACAGAAACTTTATAAGTTATTTAATGAAGAAATGTGAATTGTACAATATAATTATTTCACCAGCACCGGACAGAGAGACTGTGCCACTGCATGTCCTGTCAATCCTCTCACAGCAGGCGTATAATCAGCTAGAGATCGTTTTTTTGAGATCGGCCTTTTCAGAGACCGCCGATCAAACATCCCCAAGCGATTATCGCCTGATAGTGATCGGTAACCGATAAATCGGAGCACCCCTAATGGATATACATACTTTATATCCAACTTTATATAAAGTGTAGGCCATAATGTAGTTACATTTTGTCACAATGAGATAAAGACGGAATTCAGAAAGGAATGATTATATATAGTTGAAATTATGAGATAAAACGACATAAGTCAAAAAATGACAAAAGGGCATAAATGAGAGGAAAAATACATTATGATAAAGCTAAAATTGATAAAGTCATGACAAGGACATTTTTTGCCATCACCCCCCTCGCCTCATTTATGAGTTATCATTTTACCTAACATTTTTTAAATATCACTTATTAACCCAAACCAGTGTGCTGACAACATAAGTATTTCAACAGTTACTGTGAAAAAAACTAACTATGAACAACTTCTATAATTTATGAGAAACATAAGTTTATCAATGGCTATAAATTATCCTTTTGTTCATTTACGCAAAAAAAAACAAGGACGATAATAGGCAAGCGCCAGCCAATTAGATTGTCGTTTGCGCATTAGCTCCAACTACTACCGGAGAACCCGGCAGTTCTTAAAAGCTGAAGAATTCCAAACGAACTCCGTTATTTTGACAGGAAATTACAACAAAGAATATTGTTTTCATACCATACAGAACTGACACGCTACATGTCAGATTCTCTCGCTCCCTCTCTTTGAAAAAAGCAAAGCGACGAAGAGTTGCGGCCTCAAACTAGAGCTTACGGTACATCAAATACAGGTGCGCTGCGCATCCATTCAGATGAACTGAAAAATAGCACAGATCGCTTGATGAACAGTGTAACTCTGATGCGGTTATGCCAAGTTCACACTGCATGATTTTAGCCCGATATTTCACTCGCCGACAGGGTTTGATATATTGCCAACAAATGCCCGACATCGGAGGCAAATCGGTGCTCGTTCACGTGAGTGACAATCACGCAGTGTGAATTCCCAAGGACGCAATCTGAGGGAATCGCTGATGCATTGCCGACACCCGCAAAATATTTGCCATGCTAAACATCTGGAGCTGTCGGCGATTCACATACCTGCTGTGTGAATGAGTTTTGACTGAAAAATACATCAGTGATGACCTACAGCCAATGAGAGAGCAAGATACAGGGCAGCGGGAAGCTCAGGGAGGACTTAAGCGATTAGCCATTTACAAACAACGTGCATACATTTTGGCATTAGAATACACAGATCAGGTAGGCTACATAACGATGAAGAAGGAACTAGGGGTTTTCCTGTAAATAATATTCTTCTAAAGGACAAAAGATGTATTGCATTTTTATTTTTCATCACTTTGAGGGCTTTTATAGGCTATGAGCAATAAACTCATAAAATGCACAACTCATTGGTTTCACTTTTAAGTAGACTACTTATAGATTTGTGTATATAAAAACTTCCCAGCAGATGTTTGTTAACAAATCATCTTTGTTAATTATTGTGTTTGTGGAAGACTTGGAACCTAATATCAGTGTGATCTTGCGTTGTTTACTTATTACTTCTCGTGTGCGTTTTAGCTGTAGTTTGTGGACCAGACAGAGTTGTTGGCGAAGTCATGCAGTGTGAAACCTCCTGTCGCCGGTCCATCGTGCAGTGTGAACACAGCAGCGACTGAATGCTACCCCAGATAGTCGTGCAGTGTGAACACAGCAGTGATCCGATGACTTTGACAATCGTGCAGTGTGAACTCGGCATTAGAAAATGAAAATATATCTGTGCTAAACTTATACACAGCCTCCAACTCACACACTGGCGAGTCAAATTCGAGCACTTATTAGCCAGTGGCTAATATTAGACCAATTTAGTCGCCCAGGGTGAAGATTTAGTTGAACATGTGAGTGGTTTACTGGCAATTTGCCAGCACGCTTGTATTT